>OZ026626.1:24225602-24285602 GCA_964020975.1 Hermodice carunculata
CTGTGGGAATATGATCATTCATTCTCGGGATTCATCGACCAGTTAAAAATGTGGAACTTGAAGCAGTCCGATCAACAAATCTATAGCGATTTCAGAAATGGTTTGTACATTCTATTCTTCTACGCACTTAAGCGACTAAAAAACTTTTGATAAACACAAATGTGTACTATGAGGTAAAACAAGTACCCAGTCTAATATCGGAAGTCGCAAAATTTACTACAATATTACACTTTGGTCAACTGTGCCCACATCACACGCAAGCAGGAGGCTTAACATGGTATTTTCTGGACGAGCGACTCACTTAAATTCTATCGTTTATTGATACATCGCTCAGTCAAAAAAATATTACAAGACCAGTCCTTAACTTTGGAATCTCGTGTCGATGGTATGAGCAAACAAGCTGGCCAAAAACCTTTTGTTTTTCAAAAGATTATTGAAATATTTTCTGCATCAATGCAACCATGGTATTTTTGAGTGCTTTGTCGAAGTCGCTTAAACCGCATCCTGATCATCTGGTATTTCTGCAACCAAAATTGTACTTCAAACTTCTGCTTTATAGAACATTCCTCTGGCAGCCCCTCGTTTCTGTATATGGACACATTATATTGTTTCAGACGGTTTAACCACGGTGATACCTAACTTTATGTGTAATCACGGGGAAAGATAGACATTAAAATTGCATTAGATGTTGGGGAATTTTTGGTAAAATATCAGCAAAGGTAATCGAGTTACTTCAAATATATGTTCAGTCTGCTGCTTTAGAGAATAAGTGATGGCTTTCCAGATTTTTGTGAATGTTGTTCTCACTGAATGGCAAAACTATACAATGGCAATTTGCTGCTCACCTAATATCAGTGTTATTAGACTGGTTTATCGAGCATGGCCGTTTCCGTGATAAACTCTCATGTGGTGCCGTCTTTTGTCCTAAAGCCAATTTATCCACTGGGAACTGGTGTCGATGTATCGGCATGGAACGTATTGCTGTAAAATTTACCAGTGAACATATGACAAAGTACACGTCGTCTGCTTCCTCTTTGTCACTAAGAATAATATGATGTCGGTATGCAGTTCTTCTTGTGCCAACTCTTTCCATTTTGCAAGTATACTGCTTCAAAAGGACTCGGTTATCAACTACTGTTCTCTCTTTAAAATCTTAGTACAAGTAGCCCCATCCTCTCATGTACTAAAATAAAAAGGTATACCAAGCTCTACCAAATTTTCCTTATTAAACACAAGTAATCCAAGTTAGCAAATGTAAACAAACATTTTGAAATGACAAGATGATAAGGACGAAGAGAGAAACGCGCCTGTTTGTTGAATTTCGACCCAGCTAACATGAATGGGAAAGCAGCTGGGAAAAACAATATGCTACGATCTAATAACGTAGATGAAGTCCGCACAGTTCTTTCTGCTTTTTCCGTGAAGCTACTTCGATCCCTTAAAATACAAAGAAAATGGGGTTTGGGAAAAAGGCTTGACACGTTGACGAAATTCACGTATCAGACCATTGATAGTCCAATGAGCCAGTACATACACTTTGGTTCACGATGACCTCGAATTTGGATTCATTTTTACGTGACAGTTAAATTTCGTCCCCTTAAATGTACTAATTAAAGTGCGTACTTCCAAAAGTTCTGAGGCGGCATGTCCGTAAACGCATTTGCCTCTGTTAAATAACACTTCGCGGCCATCAGCCCCTTGCTCGTAGTTTCAACCACGGTTAGGAACATACACGAAAGAGTCCTGAGTACGGTCTAACCTTCATGAGTTATTACCACTTATATAAAAACCCGCTGGTACCTTCGGACCTGTATCCACATATGGGGAAACTTTCTCCACTAAGCTCTATCTTTGACTCGGGGGGGGGGGGGGGAGGCTCGTGTGCCCCGTGCTGCTACTTAATTCATAGCCTGGGGATGACTTAAGTAATTGATACAAAAACATCCCTGTTCTTTTTGCCCACCGCTATCTACTGTAGGGCGTTGCATTTACATTTTCAGGTAGTGCTTACTCTGGAAAAGTCCCATAATTTATTGTACATTACATTCATTCGACAAATTAACCTTCCCTTATAACTAATCACACAGATACTACCTCTTCAAAATATCCAATCGGGACTGCTGCCATTTTGAAAATTGTGGATTTCGAACACAATGGTTTATAAATGAAGATGGTGTTGGGACGATCGCGGGGGGGGGGGTATAATATATGAGACCAAAAGTATATATTTTGCAAATGTTTTAGGGCATCAATAATATTATGATATATGGTGTGGCCGCGGTTCACTTTGATATCAAAATCAAATGTATTTTTGCGCGACTGTCCCGCAATCAATGTATTGCATAATGTTCAAAATGGCACTCGCCACGAGCCGACTCAATTTGGATTTGTAACTAACGATGTGACTGCTTCAGACACAACCGAGCGGGCACTTTAAAGTTAAGATAGTAAGTCATGTTTTGAAAGTACTTTAACGACCGTTTGTCCTGGTAACCCAGAGAACGGACTCTTGAAACCTTGCGAGATATTAGAAAACCAGGTACCTGCTATGTCTATAACACGTCCCTGTGATAACGGTCACCCAATAACTTGGGTTATGCTATTTAACCGAACCACCATGGCTATGCAGCTATGCTGTTTCTCCGGCCCAAGTTAACCCTACAGACAAGTTGAAATAAAATGCTGTGTTTGAGTTAACTTAACTGCAAAATAACGGCACACGATGGCCACTTTCTCGATTAAAATCTTTCAGTCTGGGTTGATAAATTTTTATCAGGGAAGGCCAGCTTGAAAATACATTTTCATGTTCAGTTAATTTCAGGGTTGGGTCTCTTTGTAGGGTTCGTAAGATTACCGGAACCACACATATCTTTTCGTCAGGCCTTATGTAACTCGTTGAAACATGTTGTAAATTGATGTTCTTTCCCCTTTTACACATCGCCTCCTTAGAAGTTGGTTTAATTTGTTGCCTGGGCACAGCCGGAGGTCCTTGTGTGGTCCATAAATAACCAGTTTGAGTGTGTTCATCTCCTTTCAGGTGGACAGAAGGCATAAACAGTGATGATGTTCCCCTTATACTTCCTCCTACCTTATCATTTAGTTTGTAATCGTACATGTGTTTACATTAACTTTACAGACTATTGCGTCAGGAACCACGTCGGAGGTCGTTTCTGATTGCACGTTGGGCAGTTTTTGGTGCTGCATTCCAGGTCCAAATCCTTTGCATGTCTCTTCAACAACGCCTAAAAATTCGTTCAATTCTGGTGTTTTTCCTGGTGCACTGTTCAATGCAAATGGCACCATAACCATCCCACACCTGCCATTCAATCAATGGAATATAATTACTAGTTAGCTCGTTACTGTCATCGTAAGGATAAGCTTAGATTGTACGGTAAAATGTTGTTGTTTGCTTAATTCAACGGTGACGCTATTTTCTCGCCGCTTCTTTTGATTTCGTGACCTATTTACCTTGCATGTTGTCAAAAAATCCCTACGCCAAACGTAGAATTGCGTTTTGCATCTCGACAGAACTTGTAAACACTGTTGAAAAATCGTGTCCTTTTTATTCTTTGAGTACAGTAAAAAAAAGCAAATAACTAACTAACTAAATTAATAAATAATAAATGAATGAATGAATAAATAAATAAATAAAATGAATTAATGAATGAATGAATGAATGAATGAATGAATGAATTAATTAATTAATTCAATCAATCAATCAATCGTCATTCCTCGTCACCAGACGGACCTCGTGCTTCGAAAGCGCATTTACCTTGTCAGAAGAAGGTCCGGTTGGGACAGCACAGTCGCAACTCAGATCCATCTTATTACCATGACTAGGTACACGGATGTTTTATTATTTTATCGAAAAGCCAAGATTTCTGGCGTCAAAGTTTTACCAATTACCTGCTGGAATGTTTGGAATGCTTCTTCTTCTTCTTCTTCTTCTTCTTCTTCTTCTTCTTCTTCTTCTTCTTCTTCTTCTTCTTCTTCTTCTTCTTCTTCTTCTTCTCCTCCTTCTTCTTCTTCTTCTTCTTCTTCTCCCCCTCTTCCTCCTCTTCGACGATTTCAATGTAACAAGTTAGTAATCGGAATCTTCTGTTGCTGCTGCTTCCTCCTCCTCCTCCTCCTCCTCCTCCTCCTCCTCCTCCTCCTCCTCCTCCATCCGATATAATAATAATAATAATAATGATAATAATAATAATAATAATGATAATAATGATAATGTTATTATTATCATCATCATCATCATCATTATTATTATTTTTATTATTATTACTATTATTATTATTACTGTTGTTGTTGCGGTTGCTGTTGTGCAGTGACACCAAGCTGTGAGGACTGTAGTGACTATGCTGATTGTGAGAAGACTACGCAGATGTGCAGCTGCAAGGACGGTTATAAAGGCGATGGAGTCACATGTTTTAAACTGGACTGTAAGCACAGTTTCTTATAGTAGTCTCACCGTTTAATCACTTGGTGGCATAAACATGATGGGACGGTAAAACAGTGACATAAAATTTAAAAGCGAGTCCTTTGTGAATGAAAAATTAATAATCACACACTTGATGTACATTTAGTTGCTCTAGCTAGATGTGTTAATCAGACTATCAAGACATATGGCATGCACGCGTCTATCCAATTGCAAGAATATAACTGAAATAAGGTAACAAAAAATGATCGGCTCATGTCTGTACTTTAACACTTCCCCTGTCGAACCGGTCTACAGCGACCTGTAATACTAAAGGTGGCCTACTTCATTCAATTAATTGATGTTGTTTTTTCTGAATACGTTTTTAATAAAGTATTCAATGAAACTTACCAGTATAGCATGTCAATGGTCAAAGGCTTTCCTCGGTGCAATGAGGAAAGCTGTTGACTCATCCCAATAAAATGTCCTTAGAAAATTTAATGCCTGCTGAATGAATCAAAATAATATTACAAGAAAATATTGTTTTATTAACCTCTGCAACGTTTGTCTACAAGATTAAATAAAAAAACGCATGTGTTATGACATGTTTTGTAATAGATCACGCCAACTCAAAACGAAGGATCGACTCCCCATTATACTTCTGGCCTATGAACAAGATTCACGTAGATATGGTTGACGGCACCGCGCCTCTTATTACCGGGCAAACAATGACCGTATCCAATGGAATCAAGGATAACGCCCTGGTCTTTGACGGACGACGTGATTGGCTATCTGCCGGTTTGTAGTACATTCTGCACTTTCTGTTACATTTCTGTATATCTAATGTTAATTAAGAATACACGGTGTAAGGACATTGTTTATCATATTCAGGCTAGCAAAACCGGACAAAATGTGTTTCACGACAAAAACTGGAAGCACTTTGGCGTAAACATAAATATCATAACTGCCAATACATAAAAGGTTCTGTCCCTGAACTTCATAACATTATATTTTATATCCAACCAATGTGATCAATCAAAATTAAATACAGCTGTTTGCATTGTTCATATGTCAGATAGTTTGCAAAAAGAACTGGTCAGTTTTCTATATTGATCTGTGTTAAAATTACAAATAAATCAGTTGTAGTGATTTTTACACTTGCATCTATTAGACTATATAAATGTATAAGGTTATAGTAGAATGATTCGGAAAATATATATTTGTCCCTCAGGATGTACAAGCATAAAACAAAAAATGCCTTTAACAGACTGAAACAAAAACATTGGAGTTCAAACATCATATATAGCCGTAAGGGTCGTTAACGGTTAGCCATGGATGAAAAGCGGCGTTGTAATGGAATGACCGCTGATTTTATCGTTTTGGCTTTCATTCGAATTAATTTGGGCGGCTTAACAGAGGTGGTCGCAGAATGAAAACGGTCGCCAAATCGAGACAACCCCAGGGCAGGTTTAATTGCGTTCTGTATTTTATTTAGGGGACTTTGCGGACAATTGTCTGAGCTCACCGGATAGATGTAACCATGGGCTGACAATAGCTTTCTGGATGCGATACCATGGACGAGGACAAAGACCCAACTACATCTTGTCCAGTGGTGGCCATCCTTGGGTAGGATCAGTTAATGTACAATGGAATAACCCGACTTCCCAAGATGCATCAGAGGGCACTACATGCCAAGAACAACCATATGGCACTCTCTGACTTTTATGTTTTGCAAAGTTTGTCATTTGATTTCCAAAACCCAGTGGTACAATCTGGTGCTTGGTCTCCTAGGATTGTTCCATAATGTACATCTTTACTGAAATATACTTTGTTTACTTTTTTAGAAGAAAAAAAAAGAAAATCAAATCTTAGAAAATAACATTTAGAGTTACGTAACTTGATTAATGTATGTATGTATGTATGTATGTATGTATGGATGTATGTAAGTATGAAAGTATGAAAGTTGTATTGTCCAAAAATTAACAAAACCCAGGGTTGTATGTACCTTCCCGGGTTTCGTGATACAAAACCCAGTGGTTGGTTATGAAACTCTGGGTTTTGTAACTGTAATCCAATGTTTCGTAACAAAACCACGAGGTTTGAGCTCAAAACCGAGGGTTTGGCCATCAAGCCATGTGTTTCGTGCTCAATACTGGGGGCTTTGTTCACAATGTAAATAACTGAGCATATCACACATCAGCATGCTTGTTCCTAAACCCAGATGTTTGTGAATTAGTCATTACCTCCGTCAACCCTGGACATATCTGAGGATATAGGATAAAACCCTTACTTTTGTGAACTTTGAAATAACAGAACAAATCCCTATGTTTTGAAATCTTGCAAAACCCTGTATATTCGGACGCTACAAATCCGTGCAGTTCGTGAGTTGTAATTTGAAGAACAAACCCGTGGGTTTGTGATGACCCAATCAGCAAACGCGGTCCTTGGACCAATAGCTGTGTCACAAAAAATGGTGTTGTTTCATGAAACTATTACAAAATCACGGGTTTGTTCGAAAACCCAAGTTTTGTAATGAAACAACTTCAAGTCCATGACCACAATCTGCACAGTGAATGAAATACTGTCTCTGATTGGTTGCTGTGTACCTACAAATGGACTTACATCGTAATGAGATGTACCATGAAATATACGAAACTGCTAGTTTTGTGAACATAAAAAAAGGTTTTGCATCATCCCATTATTTTTTTTACTGCCTTTTTTGTTTTTACAAATGCAGTCTTAATCGACCCAAGCCACTTGAAGTAACATAAACCTCAATCAGTTCCCCTGGTCCAATTTTGTTCCCCAGACTACATTAACAAACAACTTTTTAATTAACATATTTACAGTTTGTACATTTATTAGCAAGAAATACAAAATCGATATTGCTGCGATTGATTATCCGATGCCGATTAACATGGTACACGGCGAAAGACCAGCGGTCACTTCACACTGCAGTATGTGCGTGCTAGACCCCACTCGAATAGAGCCCCACACACGAACTGTGCGGTCACGACCTTCTAAAATACACAGAAAGACGTTTGTGTCGGCTGTTGCCACCGCCCAAGTACAGCTCTGTGTGCAATTCTCACAACAGCGAAATTTATAATCTGTCATGGTTGTGTGAGGCATCTTTCTTTTATTAACATGTTATTATATCCCTGTTTTCTGCAAGCAAGAACTTTAAATTTATAACACAAATGAACTCTGGTAACTAGCAATTGTGAACTCATATATCCGAAATTAACAGAATATCATTTGCTTCGTGTTAAACAATGTTCCCACATATATTCGAAACAATATATTATAGTTAACTCATGCAACATGTGTGAATACTGAGATACGTTCCAGGTATAGAGTCTATATTTCATTTTATTTATAACTACATGTATAAACAGTTTCCGCGATGGAAAATTCCACATTGATTCCAGATTATTTTGTTCTGGTTTTACATAATGCCAATAGCCATGCACAAGTGTCAATATACTTACGTATAATATTCTTATCACTTTGTATTGTTTACATTGGAATGGTCTCTGCAACTTTCTTAATATATTCAGTCCAATAAATAATTTGATGCCACAACACCAGTACATATTTGCAAGTCTGACGCCATTTCATGCTGCCAGAATACATCATGTTCGGCGAGAAATCAAGGGGCTAAGTATAAGTTTGTTTGTTTATTTGCATCAATATCCTATTCCAATTTGTTAACATTTCCGTATCCTATGCTCCATGAAATAATCTTGCACTAGGCCAAATGTATATTGCAAGCTGTAGTTTGACAAATAAGTATCCCTGCACTTGAGCGTTGTTTCTGTTGACGTCATGAAGCATTGCAGGCAAATAGGCATACGAGTAGACAACTTATAGTGGGAAGAATAATAGATAGATATATTCGATAACCAAGAGTGCAATAGGTCACGCCAACTCAATATTTGAACATGTGGCGGCAAGTTCAGATGATAACTCGTGACTGCCGTACAGCAGACGAGTAGGCCTACACTGTATGGGAAACTACATTTCCAGTAATAGTTGGTTAGCATATGATGCACGGTGCACCAAGTAAGTGGGTTCGGGAAACCTGCACAGCTAACCATTAGATTAAACATCGATTATTAGTATGATTGATAAATGCACCTGCAGTACAACAATAACGTAGGCGAACGCAACTTACCATTTCGAATAATAATATGACAGCCGACGGTGTAGAGGTCACGAAGCATGTGACCCTAAATGACCTACACATACAATAGTGAGCTCGAATATTATTGTTTGGTGACTGATCAATGTGTATTACGACAGGGATGTGTGCCTGCACATATCTATATCTTATGTTCGGAGCGAGCGGGACTCGAACCTGCAACCTTTGGCACCAGTCGCCTAGCCGAAATGGGAAACGCACATATCCACTCGACCAAATATGTAAACGCTCTGATGGCCACAGCATATATTTAAGTTTAGGTCGGATAAGAAATCCAACTTAATGTGTGGAGTCAAACGCTTTTATGACAAATGAAACGCTTTCAAACGCTTTCATGCCATATAATGAAAATTTTACCCTCTCATCTTTCAATAATTTTGGTATGAGCAAGAGTCCGGCCTGGTCTTTAGGTTTTTTTTTTTTACTTTCACAATCATGTGTTTGCCAAAACATTGGCTGAATGCATCATAACATTTTCGACAATAAATTTCAAAAGTCTGTCTGCTAATAAATCCTGCCATTTACATAGTGTCGAAATATTTATGCGGGAAATAATACAGAGAACATGTTTTGTAGGCCCAGAAACCCTGCTCTTATACTTAATTTATACATTTCTGGTTTCATGAATCCATAAATTAAAAAAAAGGAAAAAAGAAGGAGGAATGAGTTTGATTATAATTGTCATTTTGGAAATACATTGATTAAATTTATACAGAAATTGCCAGGACACGACCCACACAGGATTTATAAGCATTTCTGAGAATCGACCAAACTCAATGAACCATTAGTTTTAAATTCCGCCACTAGTGACTGAGGGCGCCAGCAGACGGTATGTACCAATTATTACTATTGCCTGATGGGTGTGACTGAATTCCCGATCACACAGACAGATGAAGGCCAAGGTATGCTATAAGTTTATGAAGATACAAAAACCCTAGAGGTTGTAATGACACAAAAACGCAATGACCACACGTGGTCTTTAGACTGCCAACTTCGTCACAAAACCCATGGTTTTGTATATGAAACAACTTCATGTTAATGGATAAGGATATGCACACTAACAGGGACTGAAATGCTGGCTGTGATTGGTTGCTCTATCCTTATTTAAAGCGTTTGATGTGACGTGAAATTTACGTGACCCTGGGTTTTGTGAATAATTAAACACTGGAATTATAAAACCCCGAGATATAACTACAAAATCTTGGGGTTTGTTACTAAATGAAATAATATAAGCATTGTAACATTCTTGACAACGCCTGGATACTTTTAAATAGCTGGATATTACACCAATTGCAAAACCCAGAGGTTTTGTACCCTTGGTTTTGTAAAACAAAAATAAACAAAACAAAAAAACAAAAACAAAAACAAAACAAAACAAAACAAAACAAAAAAAAAAAAAAAAAAAAAAAAAAGGCAGGGTCTTGCCCGCAACTCAGCGTCTTGTAAGGAAGTCCAGGGTCTCAAGTACAAAACCCAGAGTTTCTTAACAAAACCATCGGTTTTGTGCATGAAACCCCAAGGTTTTGTTCACGGAACCCTGGGTTTGGCGAATTATTAGATTATACAACTTCCATATGTATGTATGTATGTGTGTGTGTGTGTGTGTGTGTGTGTTTGCATTTGTGACGCTCCATGGCGAATAGCATTCTTACGGTATTTGCAGTGAGCACCCCTGAAAATTAATGTCCGTGGTGCCATTACAGTTCCTCCCACTGAATACATATACCGATTATATATACAGTGGAACCTCACTTAAAGGACCACCTACAGGACCTATGAAAATGGTCCTTTCTAACAGGTGGTCCCTTAGCAGAGGTGGGCTCATAGGCAGGCTCTACTATATATATATAGGAAAGGTTGTTATTTGTGTCTTCAAAGCCAAAGTCCAGACACACCATTTTCGTTCTGAAACCTAAAACCATTCAAAATTGTACATGTATGGCTGAGCTTATCATTTGGAAATAGTATTTTAATAACATACACCGCTATGGTATTCTCTCTTATTTCAAACCAGCGTCACAGACGTAGATGTTGGAAGACACAATGTATATGCATGTGTGCGAGTGTGTACGCAATTTACCATGCAGAATGAGTAAACGGAGTTCTACCCAGTGCATTGGCGTTATTATAGGAAAAAAAATTGCAAGTGCAGTGAATCACGCTTTTTCATTCATGTTAATTATAGTTTACTGGAAAGAGCACCTTTTTCTACGAATGGCATCGTGAGTAAATACCTTTATGAAGGAACTATTGGTAACATAACGTGTCACATATCAACACCCCGAGAGCAGTAACAACGGAAACAGGGCAATCGAAACAGTCTTTCGTCCGTTTTATTTATGATTACCGCTACACGAACTGGCCAAATCGTTTCATCGAAGTAGTTTGCGATTGGTTGTATTTCGATATTTTTCTTTTCTTTTCTTTTTTTTCTTTTTCTTTCTTTTTTTTTTTTTTACAAAAAAGAAACTAGCCATTTCCGATCGCAAGCGATGTCTTAGGGGAAGCCCCCTCCCCCTCGCCAACGCTCCGACTTGTGTCATCTCACCTTATGGCACCTTGATCTTAGACCTTAAGATGTCACATGTAAATTACCAAATTGTGCAGTGTTACAACAGCTAGAATTGAAGCCTAACATGGTCCAAATCGGCTGAAAATTTACTAAGTTATTGCTCAATGGAAATTTCTAAGGGCCTAAACACCTTGATCTTAGACCTTTATTCTCCAACAGTCCCGCAATGTTGGTGTATCGATGTGGGTCAGGGGAACGTCAAGCTTTGTACGGATTCAGACTCACGCTGAACGTTACCAGACCAAATTCCCAGTGCTTGTCGGCAGGTGGCGCCATTACGTGGTGCGCTGGACAAAAAACACCACCAAGTTGACCGGTAAACTTGAGCTTTTCGTGAACGGCAAGGTATGTGCATTAGTAAAGATGTATATTTCCTATTGTTTAAATCATATAAATTCACTTAGGGTACAACTGTGCAGACGATTTTCCACATTCTGCTATCTGCTGACAATCTATCGGACCATCACAGGAAAGAACAGATAAAACTTTGTTCTCAGCTGAGCTGACCTGTCAGTAACTTTTGTCTATAAGGCGGCTTTTGAGAATAGAATTGCAATAATGCGCTGTGATGTAATTTATTCGAACTCAATGCACCATAACGACATTATAAATAATGATGTTGTAAAAATCGCGGTAATTTGTAACAGGATGCAATATCGCTGTTTTTTGGTAATAAAATAAGGTGCCTCAAATTGCAATCATCTTGTACACGGGGCCATCCAAAAGTACACACCGAAAAGTATTTTATACATGTGACTAATTTATATGAGACCCAAGCTATTCAATGTCAAAATTGTTTGGTTGCTTGAAAACAAGTGTGGCTGGGTATTGTCGCTGCGAAATTTGCCCCCCCCCCCTTTCTCATGACTGCACTTTTTGTCTGATCTCGTGATAAAACTGCTGAATTAAAGGGGTCCATACAATGCGTGATGAAAAATCATGACTTTCTTGCTTGCTGGCCACATTTTTAAATTCACTGAACTCCCACACAAAGCTAGCAGTGACTTTTAAAACGAAAGTTATATTTTATAGTGACTTTGATCTAAACAATTATGATATGTGTGTTTAGGTTTCTTATTCAGATAAGCAATTTTTAAAACATGCAACTTTGTGCCATCATTGAGCAATCAATTGATTTCGTGGGGACTTTTCAAATTTAATTTCACAACGTACGTTGTTATATTGAAATTACATTTGGTATTATAATTCTTTCAGGACCTAGACCTTTATCAGAAGATCAGAAGTGACATAGCATACGGACGGAGACGCTTTGTAACCAGAGATAATCTATCTACATTAAAAAAAAAAGAGATCAACATTGCATTGTTCAGTAGCACAGCCTGCTGTGTTGTTCTTGTGATGTTTCTATGAAACCTTAAACCTTCTGCGACGTTTCGTTCAATAGAGCGTCACCTTTATATCAGGCAATCGAAATTGCGCTTGAACATTTCTGGATCTCCACAAAGTTTGATCGTTATGTGACGTTGCAAAAAAAATGATTTTAGAGTTACGCATCGCGCAGTCACTGTCTTAATTGCAGGTTTCGAGGAGGAAAATTTGAGAAGGTCTCATGGTCACATAAAAATAGAAGTATTATTCCGCCGCAAGACACGAGAACCAAGTTATAGTTTTAATGTGCCTTGCAAGAGCAATGTAATTGTCTGGAAAATTACTTCATAAACTACTGAGGTAAAGACTAGTATGTGCACTTGTCCGCTGCAGTCTAGAAATACAAGTCAAGCGTGAATATTGTGGGGTTTTGATATTTTTATCCTCTCGAAAATCTGCTGACAGAATTCCGTTCAAACGTAGTGGAACGTACTTTGGCTGGGGCTCCACTGCAGATTTGTACCAGGTGGGGCTGCAGTTACCCTTGAAAGTCACGAAGTTTGAATATATGGAGTGATCGATAAAAGTACATATTATAGAGATACGAGTAAAAATTAATTCAGGTGTGCTATTACCTGTTATTATTGCCTTTCACTTAACATTTCATACTTATCGCTTTGGTCAGTCAAATACAAGATTGCCACAGGCCTTTTGTTTCTTTGTGTGTGTGTGTTTGTCTTTTTTTTGGGGGGGGATGTTTTGTTTACTTTTCTTTTAAATTTTGTTTGCTTTAGCAAATATTTTTTAACTTTTTTTCTGAAGGGCCATTTCACTGAAAAAATAAATATGGGGGTTCGATGTTACAACAAAATAATAGATATTGTCACATTATTAGTGCGTGCAGCTAACCATTTATACCAAACGATTTTCATTTTGTGGAGTAGCAGATGATGAGGCACTGAGTCAAAAGCTTTGAAAAGTCTACGTAAAGTACATCTACCTGAATTTTGTTGTTATCAGTTATTATCCTGTTTTGAATCTTCATGTCTATAATAGTTTCCGACCGACTAATACAAAATGTGCGCAAGCGTGCGAGTTTGGAATTTTTGTATGATTTCATTTAATGGCAGCAATAATGTAATCGCGACAATCAAACATATAAACCATACTTTCATCCTTTTTAACAATATCAGCTGAAAGGTACGGACGATCAAGGGAAGCAAGTGAAACGTACGGCGGACCATCCTTCAGTTCTATCAATTGGTAAACCAAACAATTTCTTTGCTTTTAATGGTCGATTCGACATGGACAATTTGGCTATATGGGACAAGCCAATTTCCAATGAAGAAACGGTTGCTCTTCACAAGTATGGAGGTAAATGTGGAATTTAAATATTCTTTATTTGATAGCAAAAAAGTCATTTTAAGTCACATGAAAAGTATTCCGGTTTATCATTAGCTCCTGCATTTTTTTTTTTTTTTTTTTTTTTTTTTTTTTTTTTTTTTTGTTTTTTTTTTTTTTTTTTGTTTTGTTTTTTGTTGTTGTTGTTGTTTTTTTTTTTTTTTATTTTTGTTTTTTTTGTTTTGTTTTGTTTTGTTTTTTTTTTTTGTTTTTGTTTTTGGTTTTTTGGTTTGCGTTTTTCTTGTTTGTTTTGTTTTTGTGCTGCACCAATTAAATCAAAAGTTGCAAATATTTGCGAAAAAAAATCGCTGAAAAAGCTTCAATTAATGCCTTGAGCAGTCAGCGCCTCTAGTTCCGATCAAGAGAACTATATTACAGCATTATTATTCTAAATAAATGATGGCCTGTATGGTCAATGGGGACTTGCAGAGAGCTTTAATACCCAAATATCCCCCCCCCCCCCCATTCACTTTTTTTTTTTTTTTTTGGTAAAAACCAATGATGATATACCGGGATCTCTTTTATGTCGCCTTAATACAAAACAGCTCTGTCAGAAGTCAATGATCCATGTTTTAAAAAGACAATTCATTGTAGCTGCCACACTTGCAATGACGCAATGAAGATACACACTACATCTGTTTTGTCAAATAATTGGTTCTGGGTCACCATTACAAACACTTCTATCTTCTTTTATTTCACCATAACCGAAAGAACTCGCCGCTGTGCGCTTGTGACATCTGGGGATGTTCATGTTGATTAGCTTTTTAGGATTTGGATAGATTTCGACTGGACTGTGTTAGGAACTACGACATTGACACGCCGCGTTCTCATACCACTATTCGCAGAAAGCAAGAAGAACAGGCCACAGCTCCTAAAAAGCTATTTTTGAGTAAACGTGAACACAAAACTTTAAGTATTATTTGCCAATAGGAACAATCTGCTTCGCAGGCAAGAAATCGTTCACCATGTTGATATTATGAAACAACCTTAAATTATCCCAATTTTGTTGCATTTTATTTTTGCTGATTACTTTGATGCCCGAAAACCGCGGAAATAACAAAATAGTACTCTAACATTGGACCTATGTCCAAAAGTAGTGGAATGAAATTTTAGGGAAAGCATGAAACCGTGAAAATTTACACGTATTAAATTACGACATTTACAGTACGTCAATGGGGTGGTTTTCTCCTCTTTACCTGCTTACAACTTAAAAAGATAGACGATTAGGGCAAGCGAATTTTAGTTACAATTCATGTTTATTGCATAATTGGTTTTAAACTAACAATAAAATGTTAAGTTTCTGTAATGTACTTAAAAAAGCCAGGTAAGTGAGTATCTTTATTACTTTGTGCAGTACTATCATTAGTTGCACACAATGAGATGGAATAGCATGCTAGTTATTTTTACATACTATGTCCTGGCCATTGGATACGATACCATATTGAACATGCAATGAATATTAAATGTTCCCGATGGGAAATCTATACACGCAATTGCCTACTTGAGTTGATGTCAGTGTGTTCTTGCCACTAAACACAAAGCTTAAAAGCCACTTAGTCAACAAGAGAGAACGTATATTGAAGGTATAGCTCATGACAACCGTCTGTGACCTATTTATTTTTTTTTTATATTAGGTTTTTATACTTCTCAGCATTCGCTAACGTATTGTGTTTTGCTTTCCGTCCTATGGCTATGTCGTATGATGGTTGATTCGCAATTTGAAACTTTGGATACCATGTCTCATATGTGGCTAAAGCATGCACTTCCGTTATCACTGCATAAAATTTTATGTTTACCCACTCAGCCAGTCTGGCGCGAATGCTTAGTTTCATGTGCATGCGTCTTACCGTCCAGACTATTGGACGATTTAAGACAATTTGCGCCCTCACAATTGAAACCGTTTTTTTTTTTTTTTTTTTTTTTTTTTCAGTGCCTGGACAAAACAGCTAACGAGCAGAAGAGAGCCTGATTGCATCTTGCACGGTCTTGATTTTTGACGTCTTGTCTGGTGTCAACCTTCCGTTTAAAGTGTGTCATGTCCAATAACTTCAATAAACGTTATTGCTCTATCATAGAAATCCCTTGCTTCTTCTGGCATAAATATTTCATGCAGTCATGCTTTATCTTTAACGAAATATATATATATATATATATATATATATATATATATATATATTTATAGATAGATAGATAGATAGATAGACAGACAGATATTTATATATATATATATATGTATGGATATACAAGAGTGTTTGAATTAAATTAATCGGAAGGTGTTCATGAACATTTGTGTCTAAATGTCCCGTTTTTAACCTGCTAAAGCAATAAAAATAATTAAGCAAATAGCATAAGTTTGTCACCCGTATGTTTTGAAAATAACATTATATTCTAAGTGCAAATATGTTCAAACTAGCGCATATCATGCCCACTCAGTTTGTTTCGTCGAAAAAATAAAAACAAAAACAAAAAACAAAATAAACCTATGTTGTAAGACAAATTATAGATTTTGAGTTTGAGGCAGACAAAGATTCCGTCGAGTATTAAAACGTGAATTTTTTTTTTTTTATAGAAAAGGACCATTGTGCTCACAATTATATGCTGTCATCTTTAGCATCATCATTTCCACAGAATAGCAATTGCGAGTCAAAGAGACCTTTGAAAATATTACATGTCACTCATGATTATTTCGTTATAACAAGACAGGTTTAAGCCACAAAGAGGAGATCCGTTGCTTTATAGACAATATCGTTATTATGTAGGTATATATTTTTATATGAGGATGGCCTTTCATATCATGCGAGACCCCATAAAGAACGATTGTGTAGTTGATTATCCTTAGTGCTCCATAAGAAAGGGAAATTTGACTTGTTGGCTACTTATATGTGCATCACAATGTTGGATTAAGGGAAGTTAACCTTTTACGTGCCTCCTTAATTTGTACACAAAGGATAATGCCCTTAGTGGTCACTCAATTAATATAAACTTAATACCATTGTCATCTGTGGGGCGTAGGTATATATATATATATATATATATATATATATATATATATATATATATATATATATATATATATATATATATATATATATATATATATATATATATATATATATATATATATATATATACATGTTTACTGTTCACTTCAAAGCGAGCTCAAATGACACGCTCGTTGCGAATAAAACAGAGATAACCTGATCCAGTACAAGTGATATTGCCAGTAAAATACGTTCATTGGAACAAGATATAGCTTATGACTGCATAGCATTTGTTTTTACGGTGTCACTTGTGAGGAATATGAGAAACCCTCATCATACAAATATTCCACCAATGATGGTTTGGCTGTTTTTAACACCATAACCTACAAGGACTCTTTCATTATTTTCTCCAAAGAGTTTAAGATATAATTTGTCATTAAAGCATATGTCTTTTTTAGTGATCAGAGTTTTCATGTTGTGTGGGTCTTTTTCTCCGGTTGTCTTTTGTGGGTGAGTTCCTGTCTCAAGTCAGTACAGAAAGTTATTTCTTCGCATTGGTATTGGAAGATGCACGTTGATGTTTTGGCAATTCTTAAAACTGTGCCTTTTGCTGATATAAATTAACGAATATGGGTTATGTAGTTTTAAACTTTTTGCTAACAAGTAGTTGTAATAATAAAGTTTATATATATATATATATATATATATATATATATATATATATATATATATATATATATATATATATACATATATATACATATATATATATATATATATATATATGAAGATTTATGCATTTAATTCAATATAAATATGAAACATGTTGATACGGTAGGACAAAAGCGTTCCCATATCAATTTAATTTCGCTCATTCATGATCATGCACTATTTCATGGTAAAACGTTTTGCTAACAAGTAGTTGTAATAATCAAGTTTATATATATACATATATATATATATATATATATATATATATATATATATATATATATATATATATATATATATATATATATATATATAGTAATTTATGCATTTAATTCAATATAAATATGAAACATGTTGATACGGTAGAGCAAAAGTGTTCCCATATCAGTTTAATTTTGCTCATTCATCATCATGCACTGTTTCATGGTAAAACATTTAATCATTTTTGCAATTTGAGTATAACCGTTTGTGTAGTTTTGTCACTGGAAACTTCTCAATTTTTCATGCATTGGACGAGTAGGCAATTGTAGAGAATTGAGAACGTGTCCCTTTCTACAAAAACTCCATATGTCAATGTTGACCAAGTTTCTATTGTCATACATGAAGCAAAGGTTTCTGAACATTTAAAAGCTATTGCTGTGCATTTGCGGAAACAATGTCAATATCCTATGGGATATTCAATATAATATCTGAAAGGAAATGCAAAACTTTCTACTCGCTAGCTGTATTTCAGGTACATGCACTTAGCGATGATGGTGCATTCTTATTGGTAACAATTTATAAACATGATAAATAGGTATAATTTCTGTACCTTATATCAGCATTGTATTCTTCAACTATAAAGAAAAACATCACAGGACACAGCTACCATTCCTTATTCTGTATCTTTGTATTAATAATATCATCTTGATTTCATAATATTCTGTGGACTTAAAGTGTATGAAGCACACCTATCCACTGACCATAGGCTGCATCTAAGTAAATAGGGTAGTTTTCACCACTAGATGTCGCTTGAATGATAAGGCTCTAAAAGTGAATACACTGTGACAGGACACTTTTTTTTGGCTGGCAAAATATAAAGTTTTTTTTATGGTATACGTAATTAAATCTTTCGTTATTCGGTGATATCAGAACTACCGTTTAGTATTCAATATCAGAAACAAGGATCTCTATAAGTCTTATTTCTAAGCTGATTAAACAGATGGTGTCCTCTCGGATATACAGAATTCCCCTTGATCAGAATGGCAATATGCTGTATAATAAGCGTGTCCCACCTCGCTCTGTTCCACAGCACTTTCACCAGGTGATACTACAATTGTCATTTAGTGGTGGCAGCTGAGGTATCAAATTGGATTACTGCTGTTCGGTAATGTGCTTTCCCATAAAACTGGCAAGGGGTGTTTTGAAGGGATGGCTTAAAACAATGATGTTCAGATCACATACATCTACAACAGACTACAGTACAATTTCGACCCACATGATATAGATTATTTATGACACCCCACGCAGGCTTAATCTTTGCACTTTTTTGGTGGAGATAGCCCCATAGCTGCAACTGGGAAAGACGTAATTCGAATTTCGATGCGTAAGATCATTCACTGCATAAAATCCATAAACTGTAAATGTTACGCTCAGAATTACCATACACGTACCGTGTAATTAAAGTATCAATAAACGGGTCATTAGCAGGCCTCCACCGAAACGGACCATTTTCTGATTCTGTCTCACCCCACTTTGCGTCTACATGAGTCAGGGAGACTGGGTTATACCGCAGAATTCACTCTGACTTACGGTGCTGTTCTCAGAATGGTACAAATTATAAATGTCCATAATTGCATGAATACAAAGCGAGAATTTCTGAGATCAGAATGTTGATATTTTGGCAAGTCTGGAATATCTTTGCTGTCATTGTTGGGTTTGGAATTTATGAATATGGATCATGTTTTCCTGTACTATTTGCAGAATCCATTTCCAACAATGACGTTAACGAACTCTGGGAAACAATTAGAAGTAGTTTCAAAAGTATTCCTAACTCAGTCGACAATGAGTCTATTCCCGCTGCTGTGGCTGAATTATTCGGTGATAGATATGGGAAACTTTATAACTGTTTCACACAACGCAACAAAGATGAATCATTTAAGAGGGTATCAATTCTCTTTCATTTATAATGATTCAGTAAGCTATATAAATTCTGCGCATTCTATGGTCTCTTAAAAAAAGAGTTGCAATGGATTTTCTAAACATTGGTAAACTTGATGGAGTAGATAGACACTACTCAGATCATATATCATCTTATATGACACACCTGTGGTTACATGCGGACCAGGCTGTGATGGCGCGTCATGATTCTATTGTTTTTGTGTGAATAGCGATATCTGGCTGGAATATCTCAAAACAGAACTGTTTGTGAATCATCAGAGACAGGTGGGATCGGTAATTTATATGATTTTTTTGAGACTTTGGATGTTTTTTCTCTACATTTCCATTCTACAATTCATTGACTTGGATATGGCTTTGTATTAGCCTGCACTCAGCGACCACTGCTCTATCCAATGACATGACCTAAACAAGTCAATGGGACCAAACAAAGGAATGGACTTGCTTGAGCACGCATAAAGAGACACCCATGGCTGATAAACAAGGTGACAATGAGCCCAAGCGTTCTACTCGCCTATCATCCAGCCTGGACCCTTCTATTATGGATGCCATAAGGACTGTTGTCAGGGAAGAAATTGGCGAAATAAAAGGAGCTCTAAACGAGGTTATCAATAAACTGAGTAATCTAAATGAAAGGTTTGGTGCACTTGAAAGTAATATGCAAGATATCAGTGATCGCATTGATACTGTGACAACAGAGTTCCTGCCTAATATTGCAGGGAAAATGAAAGAAATGGCTACTGCCCTGGCTTTCAAGACTCTAGATGATCAAGTCCATAAGAGAAAGTGGTCCCTGGTAATACAGGGCTTAAAGGGTCCCGCAGGCGAGTCCAGTGGCAACTCAAAACGAGCCTGTATCCGTCTGGCTAAAGAATATTTAAAGGTGGATGATGCTGAATCCACTTTGATGGCCGCCTGTCATCGACTGAATCAGCAGCCAGATGCCGGTATACTGGTAAGATTCGTCAACCTGGATCAACGAAACAAGTGGTTGAATGGAGCCAAGAACTTAAAGCACCATCCTGACAAGATATCCATTTCCCCAAACCTTCCACCTGTAATAAGACCACTGAAAAATGAGCTCCTGGCGCAGCGCAGGAACCTTCCCAATGCAGAGAAACAGCGGTCAAGTCTTAGATACCTGAAGGCATGGCCCTACATGATCCTCACTGTGCCTCGACAAGATCCAAAACTTCCCAGGACATCGAAGGAAGCTCTTGTGACCAAGTTTTTGGATACAGACATGGACATGTCCTTTGCGTTTAAGTGATATATTTTTGAATAACTTCATGCTCCATCACGTCACTTTTATGTTCCCAAGTTTTGAGGTTAAATGTGTCTGAGCATTTAATGTTTCAACGTGGTCCAAACGACACCTACTGTATGTTTTTCTTTGGAGTATTAAATTTGGACCTTGAATATATTTTCCTACTTTAAATAAGCTTTATGAAACTTGGATAGACTTCGACTTCATTTTATTGATGCAAACAGATCTCATCTTGCTTATTATACGCATTATTTTCTGCCACCAATGTTTTATGTCTTTGCTAAGACATTTTAGTCATGGAAAGTACACCATGGGTTTTGTCAACCTATTTCCTTTCTTTATCTTTTCTGTCAGTTACAATGATAGTGTATGCAAGTCTGCGAGTAGTAGCCTTCTGTAAAACTGCTTTATGTTTTCTCAGTATATTAGTAAACCACTTTAGTTCCACTTTGAAGTTGTCTTATGTAGCACTGGAACCTGTTTCAGTATTGCTATAGCTTGTGTGAAGTGTTCCATTTTTTTTTTTTTTCAAAATGTATATGTATATGATGCCAAATACATGCAGGAATCTGCATGTGTTTACTCTTTGAGTTATGCTGTTACTTTACTCTTACCTACTTTCAATCAATACTAATTTTCCTATCCATGGATCATTTATGTTTATAATTATTATCATAATACTTCAGCGAAATAATCTTCCTATCCTCTCTTAGTGAATGATAAAGGGATGATAGGGCTTTTCGGCTATTGTTTTAATTCAAATGCAGTATCCCTACGTATCTGATGTATATGTATGTGTATGTGTGTATGTATATGTATATGTATATATATATATATATATATATATATATATATATATATATATATATATATATGTATGTGTATGTGTGTGTGTTTATGTGTATGCATATGTATGTACATGTATATGTATGCGTGTGTATGTGTATATGTGCGTGCATATGTTATTATTTTTTTTCCTTGAATCAATTATACGTGAGCCTATCACTGAAAGGCTATGTGGTTTATGTTTTAATGACCATAATTTTCATTATAAATACACATATTGTTGTTTTTTGGTGTTAGCAAGGCTATGCCTATGTATCTAATATTTTTATATTAAGGCTAGGTGGCCTATGTCTGAATGAACATAATTTTTATTAGATATACCTATATCGTATATATATACATATTGTTGTTTTGGGCTAGCAAAGATGCGACTTGGGCAATGTCATGCATCCCTGCCCCTCAACTTTATTTTGAGACACGCTCTGGGACACTTACTAAGATGTTCCCCCATGGTAAGCAACTTTCGCAGTTGGTTGCTGTCCTTTTTCTTCTTTATTTGAACATGCGCATTCTTTCTTTTTGTGGAAAACTCTCCACAACCCATTTAATACTTATGACGTTTCAATTTGTGCTTTTCAAATTTTCAGATCCTTTTATCATATTATCTGCTCCACAACTATATGACAGTGTTTACTTTCGACAAATGAATGTATATACAGTTATTTACAGTTCACAGATGATATCAATTTTGCCATATGGCTTTATCTTATGTGGAATATTCATTTTAGTTATGAATAATTATCAATATTGTTTCATTCACATAATAATTATGTTTTCAAACAGTGTATGCATTGAACAAATGCCGGTACTTACTTACTGTGTTGATATTTCATATTCCATGACGGTAATTTACTCCCGTTGTAAATATACACTGAAGACTGTACATTATGAGTGCAGAAACTATAGTGAGTAACATTCTTCAAAATTTTGGTGGTGTCACAAGGAATAATTTAAACAACCTAATTGACAATCCCGATGAACTCGAACATGCGATTTCAGTCGCTTCAGATTCTCCTTATATCGATGTTAATAATCTTCCCGGCTACATGAGACCAATTTCAAAACAATTATCTGTCTTAGGTTTAAACATTCAGTGTTTAAATGCAAAATATGACAAACTGAAGTTATTATTGGATGAGCTACGGAATGAAAATATTGAATTTGGTGCTATCTGTTTGCAGGAGACCTGGCTAGAAGGTATGCAACCTGATACCAGTCTCTATGAACTTGATAACTATGTCTGTATTCCCCTTCGCACCACTTGTAGTTCGCATGGCGGACTATTAATCTATTTACATCAAAACTTTCAATATGTTGTTAGAGATTTGTACACCCCAAACACTTTGTGGGAAGGTAAGTTCATTGACATATCTGGAAATGGTTTGCGGCAAAAAATCACAATTTGTAATGTATATAGGCCTCCTCGTGACAGAAATGAAGACATTGAATCATTTATTAGTGATTTAACACCAATTATGGCTACTTTGTCTCAGGAGCGATCTGACAAACTATTTCTGGGTGACTTTAATATTGACCTTTTAAAACTAAACACGAGAGAGAAATACTTTCTAATTGAAATGATGAAAAATGACTTTTGGCCTAAAATAACTTTACCTACCCGATTTTCCGAAAGGAATGCAACTCTAATTGACAATGTCTTTTGCAATTTAGCATGTAGCAACAAGGTATGTTTATCGGGCATTATATTCACAAATTTATCTGACCACCTACCCTATTTCACATGTTTAGACCAGAAATTAAATTTACAAGCGCCACCAAAATATCTTCAAATTGAAACCAGAGACCCTGTATCTGTTCAAAATTTTATAGAAGAGATGGAAAGCACAGACTATATGCAGGCCCTAGATGATGATCTAAGTCTTGATCCTAACCCAAACTATGCTAAACTTGAAAACATAATTTGTCAGTGTAAAGATAAACATCTCCCTACAAAAACTGTCCGTTTTAACTAATATAAACACAAAAAATCTCCTTGGGTGACAAATGGAATCCTGAAATCAATAAAATTTCGCGATAATCTTTATAAAAAAATTGAAAAGTAGCTTTCCTTTATTCCCCACAATATCTGACACTGAAACAAAATCTTCAAAATTTACAATAACATACTTGACAAATCAATCAAACAACAGAAACGATCTTATTATCATTCCCAATTTGAAAATTTCAAAAATGACACAAAAAAGACCTGGGATGTTATTAAGACAATATTAAATGTAAATAAAAAGAAAAAAGACTTCCCATCTTTTTTTATCATCGAAAACAAAAAGGAATCAAACAAAAAAGAAATAGCCGAAAGATTTAACTCTTTTTTCACTAGCATTGGCCCTGATTTGGCTGCCAAAATAGACCAAAGACATTTACTTCACTTTAGCACATACTTAAACCAACAATGGGAAGGCAGTTTCTCTTTCAGTAATACTTCTCCAGCTGAGGTTGAAATAATTATAAATAATTTTAAATCTAAATCAAGCACTGGACATGACAAACTTTCGATGCGACTCATTAAAAATATAAAGTCGTTATTAGCTAAACCTCTATCTCTTATAATAAACCAATCTCTCAACACTGGCATTTGCCCAGATGAATTAAAAAAAAGCAAAGGTGATACCCATTTATAAAAAAGATGACGAGAAGGTTCTTAATAACTATAGGCCCATTTCTCTGCTTCCTGTTTTTTCTAAAGTTTTGAAAAAGTTGTCTATTGTCAACTCTATGATTATTTTGTGCTACATAATATTTTCTACAGAAGTCAACATGGCTTCAAAAAACTCCATAGTACTGAAACTGCCATATTGGAATTCATTGATAGATTATATAAAATTCTTGATTCTGGTGAAACACCTCTTGTAATATTTTTATATTTATCCAAAGCATTTGATACTTTAGATCACAATATCCTTTTACACAAATTGAAGTATTATGGTATCACTGGGGCACCATTAAATTGGTTTAGAAGTTATCTGACAAATAGATCTCAATATGTTCAGTTCGATGATCACTCTTCCAAACCATTACCTATCACAACTGGTGTGCCTCAAGGTTCCATCCTTGGGCCACTTCTTTTCATAATATATATTAATGACCTTTATTTAGCTGTCCCCAATTTTGAATCTATACTGTATGCTGATGACACCACTCTTATCAACTCAGTTTCTGCTCTCAATTTCAGAGCTCAAGCAAACATTAACAACTTTTCAGATACCATTAATTCCGAACTTAAAAAGGTGCATAGCTGGCTGCAGCAAACAAAGTATCACTTAAAGTGTCTAAAACCAAATATATGTTATTCTCTTTTCCTCAAAGGAAGTTGAACCTTAACTTCGATCTAGAAATGGTTGGTACACGACTAGAAAGGACAAATGAATTTGATTTCCTTGGATTAATAATTAATGACAAATTAAGCTGGAATGCTCATTTAAATAAAATTGCAAACAAAACTGCTCGCACAACTGGAAAACTTAAAAGACTACACCACTTTCTTCCTAAGAATACCCTACTTTTATTATATAATTCCCTGTTCTTACCACACATCAATTATTCAATACTCGCTTGGGGTTATGATTGTGTTCGTATTCCTAAATTACAAAAATCTGCCATCCGTTTGATATGTTCTGCACGTTATAACGCGCATACTGACCCACTATTTAAAGAACTAAAGTTATTAAAAGCCCCAGATCTTCACAAACTTAAGTCTCTGAAATTCTTTTATCGATATACTAAAAACGAATTACCCGGATACTTCAATGACATGTTTTCTGCTTTACAAATTACCCATAATTATCCTACCAGACATCGTCATATCCCCCGCTATGCTATATCCCAGTACGCCTCCACAGAGAAGTGCATTCGACACTCTATCCCTAAATTGCTTCTCGATTCGCCCCTAAACATAACAGATAAAATTCACACACATTCGTATTATGGTTTTTCTCGATATGTCAAAACATTTTATATAAATCAATATTCTGAAACCTGCTCAATTTCTAATTGCTTTGTCTGCAATAACTGCCTATAATCTGCTTGTAAGAACTGCACTATGCCAATGTCAAAGTTATTTTAATTTTCTTTAATGCAATGACTGTACACATGTAACATTCTATTGAAATCAGGTGTATAACTTGCCACGTAGATTTATTTTAGGTGGGTCAAGCGATAGCGGATGTTTCCTCATCCTTAGCTGGGTCATCCTGACTATCTTGATGTATGTATGGTAATATTTTGTATGTTCAACTTAACCTGTAGTTACAGAATTTTCGTTATTGTTATTACCAACTACTGATTACAATGTATCTTACTTTATGTCGAATAAATTGATCTGAATCTGAATCTGAATCTGAATCATATCAAACTAGGAGTGTGGAGTTCTACCTATTCACCTATCTCTATTGTTCAAAACAATGTTTATGCGGAGTTCTGCTCCAAAAGCACCAACCGCGAATCAGTACTCGCATTCTCATTCCTAGAAACAAACGTAAGTCTCTTTATTTCACTAACGACTATAGAGCTATTGCACTTGATAGTGTCCTTGGCAAACTGCTCGATTGGTTAATCCTTAACGAAAATCTTTACAAATTTGATTCCTCTGATATGGTTTTAAGCAGAAAAGTCCAAGCACACAGTGCACATTTGTAGTTTCAGAATGTACAAATTATTATCTGAGACAAGGTTTCAATGTTCATATGATTTTCTCAGATGCCAGCAAGGCTTTTGATAGGGCTGAGTATACAACATTGGTCGAAATTCGTATCACTAAAGGGGTGGGTCCTATCATATGTCGCATTTTGTTGCATATGTACACCAACGAGAATGTCTCTGTGAAATGGGAAGGTTCTGCATCGAGACATTTCACCGGCCAAAATGGTGTTTAGGTGGAGGAACTGAAGCCAGCACCTTTGGATAACCTCTTATCACTTTTTCATATTTTTGGATAATTTGACACTTAAACTACATGCTCCCACAAACTCAGATGTGTGAACATAAAATTTATATGAAAAAATTGATCTCAAAACTTTTGTTTACACTGAAAAGTTTCAGCAGTGCTGAGCACATGGGGTTTGTTTGCATTGGCATGGTAATGAACCGGGTTATTGTTTGCATAGTCATCACTCAATTTATCCAGGAAACCAATTGATGCATTGACAATGGTCACTCGTAGGGAACAGGAAACCAATAATAATAATAATAATAATAATAATAATAATAATAATAATAATAATAATAATAATAATAATAATAATAATAATAATAATAATAATAATTATGATAATAATAATAATAATAATAATAATAATAATAATAAATAAAAAGCAGACAGTCATGAATGACTAAACACTCCGAATTAAAAACCAAGGTTAAAAAGCTCTTAATAGAAGTGTGGCCAGCACGTGCACCTCAGAATATGGCTTAATAAAATTCTCCTGCATGACCAGGTAGGCAATGCTGTCTACTACCCCGTCCTGTGGCAGCCTCTGACTGTTATTGCGAGGTTTATTGAAAATTAGGTCCACAGGCGACCCGCCTGCTTTTATCACCCTGTCCGGAGTGTCACCAAAACTACAACACCGTGGGCAATGTAAAGTGCAAGCAGACTCGCTCACAAGGTCCTGGCGGGGCTCGCCACCCGGAATGTTCGCCACCACCAAGACTTAGCCCAATGGGCCTGGTTCAGACTTATCATTACCATTGTTCTGATTTCTTTGCTATTCTCTGTTGATGTAAAAACAAGTTAGCACAATCCACTTACTGGGCCCCAAATATGAAAAGCCGCATGTGAACACACAATCAAACAAACCAAGTGTGATGTTCCCAATTTAAAAAAGTCGAGATTTAAGTCACAAAATATACCTTTTTTTAATGACAACATCACAGAGATAAAACCACAAGTTTATTTCACACAATAATTAAAACACAGGACTGAGGAAACGACTATATGTCATATTACAGCCATAAATGTGCAAGAATTGGGAATTTTTTCTTTCAATGCGATTTTATCGGAACTGTTTTTTGCTCAGCCTCGGCAATTTGTATCTCGCCTCACAAACTTACGAATTGCCCTATCACATTAAAATCAACGGACATTAAAAGAATAATATCATATCCAGGGGAGGTTCCCATTTATTTTTTTTACTGACAACCCCTTCCATGGCTTTTGGATGAATTTATAGAGAGAAAATGAACAACCTGTCAGGACTAAATTTAAAATGTTATAACTTTTTATTTATGCTATTTCAGGACTCCCAATTGAATTCGATCCTGGACATCGATATACATATTTTTTTCTGATTTCAACTTGGGAAAAAAATATGCGACTTCTGCTCGAAAAATGTGAAAATCCTACCAAGTCCGAAAGAGTGCTATAAAATATCCAAAAAAATCGAATCCTGCAAAAAAAAAAAAAACAAACAAAAAAAAAAAAAAAAAAAAAACCTATGGATACAAATTTATGGATATGTAGTAATCAGAAAATATATGGATTTAATGTACTTGTGAACAAATTAAATTGTTAACATCGATCCAAAGTTGCCAGTCTCGCAGCGCACTAGCTTCACAGCTTTCACCTTAACAAGGCGGGATTCTGTTTCTAACACCTTTCAGAGTACATATAAATGAATTCTTTTTAAGACTGCAAAATCCTGGTTTCGGTTGTTATATTGGTAGTGTCTTCGTCTTTGCTGTGGAATATAGAGATGATATCACTCTTATGACTCCGACAAATGCCTCTTTTAAAAAATTATTGCATATCTGCAGTGATTTTGCCAACGAATATAATGTAATTTTCAACTCAGAGCAATCAGTAATCATATCATTTGGTAAAGATATTTTCGGTAATATATGTCTGATGTGTTTCGGGGGTGAAAATATTGGAAGAGTTACATCTTTTAAGCATCCTGGCCATTTATTGGGTTCTAGTGTGGAAGAAAATTAAATCAAAGGACTGATAAGAAATGTTAATGTTGAAGTTAATTTGATCATGTCGTATTTGGTCATATCTTTTCACCGACAATATATGGATGCCAGTTGTGTGAGTGTTCCACCAAGCATGTTGATCTTTTTTATACTACTTGGAGAAAAGCTATAAGCATGCTATGGGAACTTCCATATAGAACACACTCCTGCTTGCTGCATTTAATCTGTTGTGACTTAGACATTGCAGCTCAACTTCATTAACGTATTTTGAGATTTATTTTTTCATGAAGCATACCATAGTAACAACTTTGTTGTCAGGACGCTTGCGAGACAAGGTTTTCAAAGTATTAGTTCATTTGTCAGCAATTCCATCAATCATGTCATGCGTAAATATAATAAACTAAGGTCAAACTTTCCAGCATACGAGGTACAGGGTCTGCTCACTTTTAGAAATGACAGTCTAGTTTCTGCTGATGTTTTGTCGCTTGCCAGTGCCACACAAAAACTGTGGGAAGTACGAGAAGGCAACTGGCATTGCGTTTTGTCTTAGGAGGAAAGCAGGCTTTTCATTGACATCCTATAAATAGGATGGTTCCATACGTGCAGGGCATCCTTACTAGAGATTTCGACCCTATGGTGAAGTAAGACTGCTACATGTAAGAAGTGTTTCTCTCTTTATGTATCTATATATACATACAATACAATGTACTTTTGTAGGAATAAAGATATATTGATGATGATGATGATGATGATGATGATGATGATGATGATGATGATGATGATGATGATGATGATGATGATGATGATGATGATGATGATGATGATGATAACTTTTCTGCGAACTTTGCTGATCATATCCGAAAGAGCGCAGGAAAAGGGCAGGCTAAAGAGGCGTGCTGCCTCTAACTAGGTGTAACATACAAGCCAATTTTTCCTAGGCGGCTCTTGCGGAAGCGGATATTTATCATCCTTAGAAGGTCATCCTGACTACACTTTTTGTATGGTAATTCTATTCTCACTATTATCTATCCTGTTTTTGTCATATTATATGCTTTTGCGCAATTACCGACATGTGTACAATGTATTCACTTCTATGTCGAATAAAATGAATCTGAATCTGAATCTGAATCTCTATGTGTCGGACAATTGATGACCTGTTATCATCCCAAAACAAGACGTCTAGAGGCATGTAGCAAATTTCTCCGACTTCTTGACTGTAAATTGAGACAAACCAGGTACAATTAATCTCAGTAGGACCGCCGACCGTATACTGCCGCTTTTCGAATAGCGTCGCTTCACTTTCTGCGTGGACATGTTATCGAGGAGGCCACAAGCCAACATATGAAGAACATTCACTAAAGCCTCCTCTTTGTCTAATATATTGTTTTTCATATCTGTGTGCTCCCTAGGTCACACCTAAAAGAACCATCGGAAGAGCCACTCTAATTTTTTTCTTGGCAATAAAAAAATTGGCGTAAATTTGCCCAGATTTAAATATAACTTATTGCATAGATTATGACGTTCGTTTTTTTTTTAAATCGGACCAACAGAAGTAGAGATATAAGTCCATGTTTGCATAGCTGACCTGTGTTATCGCTCAGATTTTGGAGAGAATAATTGGTATACTAGGAAAGAAGATTTGCTTCAAAGCGAATCAGTCTGTGTGCCTTCACAATTTGTTAATATTAAATGCTACAGCTTTTATACTTTAGTACTTTACATTACATTAAGCTCATGGCTGCATGCAAATTTCAAAGTGCAAATGACCTTGACCTTTGACCTTTACGGGTCACATTTAAATATCACAGTGTTAAAATATCCACAATTTAAGCCACACGTGAACCAAATCGGATGAAAATTGACCACGCAATGGCAAGATGATATTTTTAAAGGGCCAAACGACATTGACCTTTTGCCCTTTTGAGGTTACATGTTTTTACAAAAATGTGCAGTATTGCAATACCTACAATTTGAGTCCAACATGATTAGAATTGGATGGAAATTGGCCAAGTTATCGCTGGACGAAACTTTCAAAGGTTCAAATGACCTTGACCTTTGAAATTTAGAGGTAACATGTCAATTACAAAAATGTGTCGTGTGACCATAGCTACAATTTGAGCCCAACATGATCAAAATTGGATAAAAATTGACCGAGTTATGGCTAGAAAAAAGCCACCATCAAAAGTGGCCTTCGATCTTGAAATGACCTTTGACCTTGAGATGATTTCTACTTGAAGTGAACCTTAACCTCAAAAATGACATTTTGGCATAAAATTGACGTTTGATCTTGACATGACCTTTGACTTTGACATGACCTTGACATTTGAGATGACCTTTTCCTTGCTATGACCAAACTCCTATACACTCAGAACCACATCTAATATAGTATATAAGTTTTTGAAGATTTAAAACTTTAATTAGCCTTCATTTGCATAATTTTCAAAAGCATGACCAGTCTATAAAAAATGCCAGACTTCATGTATGGAAGTATAATTGTGCAAACTTTGCAGTTTCTACGTGTAATACTTTTCAAATGAAATGTCGGAAAAATTTGCCTGGAGAGAAAGAAAGAAAGAAGGAAAGAAAGAAGGAGAGAGAGAGAGAGAGAGAGAGAGAGAGAGAAAGAAAGAAAGAAAGAAAGAAAGAAAGAAAGAAAGAAAGAAAGAAAGAAAGAAAGAAAGAAAGAAAGAAAGAAAGAAAGAAAGAAAGAAAAGAATTCATAGAAAAACAATTTGTCTGTGTTGGCACACAGACATAGTAAATGCTATTTTTCTATGAACGCAAAACATCGGAAAGCTATTAGAGTACTTCCATTCGAAATTATTGACGCACGGGGGATCATTGGGACTGGAAATATTGAGCCATACTAGCTCGGTTTGTTTATTATTAACCCCTGAAGATTTGATGTTCCACTTTACACCAAATTACGCCAGCCTAGTAGAGTGTCGGCTCATGGGTAACAAGTGTCTGGGGTTATACTGTTATAATTTTTTTTTAAAATCTTGATGTGTTTTCTTACTAAATAGTAAAATACAAATGTTATTGATTAATGTGACAACCGTCTGTCATAACCTGCCATCTTCCAGATTAAGTTGTTGGGTATTAGTTTACTGTGACTCAAACATTTTCAATCCGTTATCTGTTTATTCAAAAAGTTGTAAATGCAAAATATTTAAAAGGCTTTTTCCGCATTGCGGATTGGTTGTGCTAAAGGGACTCGATATTGTATTTTTTGCTCAGTGCTCACTGTACCAGAGTTGTTATAGGCGTTATGTGGAGATGCTAACCCGAACCCCGGTGTTGTGCGGCAATTTGTAATCACTGCCTTCTTCGAGTAGAAATCTGCATTAAATTGTAATACTTGCGGCAATTTGTAGTAAGTTGCGGCAAAATGTAACATATATTACATTTTGCAATTTTTAATATCTTGCAGCAAAATATAATGAATCATGTCTGTAATAAAATGTAATAATCATGCTGAAGTGTCCCTGAAAAACATTTCCTTTAATACTCATTTCAATACAAGAGTATTCTTCAAAGTTCTATGATAAATTTATTAAATGGAAAGACTTTCAGAAGTTCCGAGCTGCTATGACGGAATTTTCTTTCTGCTCCACCCACACCAATATAAAGGATATTGTTGAGATGACCCCGTCAGTTGTTGAAGTTCTTACAGATGTACGATCTCTTTTGTAATTAATCACATCAATTGGAATATAGATTTTAGTACTGTTATAAGAACTCGGAAAACGAGAAATCCCTTATACGTAAATATAACAGCAAACCTATATTTTTACACATTGAATCAACATACAAAGTTATCTCAAAACACCTTCACATTATGACTAAATATCTATTATCTCAATATTCATCAAAATTGCCGAGTGCAGGGAATATGTCGGGCACAAAGAAGCAAGTTATCGTCCCCTCCTTCCTATTCCGGGCCCTTGGTTTCAACAGCAAGTTGCAGGCTTGCACGGCCAAACGACTTCACAAACATGTTCACACAGACGCCCCTTCTGAGATAAACTGTAACCTCTTAGTTCTCGGTATACAAAGAGTGACGCCTCGTGACTGGATCAATATAAATGGTGGTTCATACGGATGTGAATCAGCCTAGTCCTCAACCATTGTCGACGTCCGATACTCAGCTTGCCAGAGTCATCTCGTGGATTTCGCGATTCTTTATCAATTCTAACTTTACATACAGTCAATGGAAAATTGCATCAATTTCCAACAACTTAAATTATCGAAATTTTATGAAGCATTTCCAATGATTTTCATGATCATTCGAAATGATAAAAGAATATTTTACAAAATATAAATACTTCCACATATTTGCTAATACGATAATCTGTCGCAGGACACGACGGGAAAATATGAAGCTTAGCTGACTTGTCAGTCAGCCAAACTTACGATGAAGGTCCTCGTCCGTCGCCCGTCTGTCAGTCGCCCACAATTCACATTTTCGACTACTTCTCCAAAACCGATGGATAGCTTTCTTCAAACCCGGAAGGAACATACTTTGGATGGGTCTTTTCAAAGCTTTTTGGCGACGCTGCAGTGATTTATTTTCTTTTTAAGGTTTAATCATGGCCACATTAAATCTTCTGCAAAATAGCTTGGGTATTTGCTTTGAAATTGCATACGTCTGGGGACTCCTACGCCTTATTTTTTTTCAAGAAATAGTGTTGCCAGTATTTGCGCCCCCCACCCCCCAGCCCCTTTGCTACTTTGAACTTCTAATCTACAATCATCATTCAGATTATGCTGAAACGTGGCAGAAATTTTTCATGTGCAAGGGTCAACTAAAGTCAATGAGCAGGTGGCGTTGCCCTGGTTTACTGATTTGTAATAATTTATTTTCAGTTGGAGTATTTATGGGTAATGCATACAATTTTTATTGAGACGAATGTTAAGTCAATGGGATTCCTATGGTACTTCACCATTTAACTTCTCCAAAGTTATCAGTCAAATTCACTTCAAATATGGCGGGGAAGTACTGTTGATAAGTGGCTTCCAACTGTTTAAATATTTTGAAATGGTTTCGCTCCAATGATTTTTGGATTTAAAAAAAAAATGGGGAGATTGGTTAATTTAGAAAAAAAATCCTATTTAAAACTGCCTTTTTAATTTCTGAAAAATTTCATGGGAAAACGTTTGAGTATCCATAGAGCCCAATTTCTTCATATAGTGGCGCTGTGATTTACGCTTTTTAAAGAGTTTTTGGGCTTTTGCAGTATATCCAACCTAAGCGCGTGTCTGATTCCTTTCTGACATGCAGGGAATGTTCGTTGACTCAACTCCATTAAGTGCGTTTACTACATAGTGCTGACTGCATTTTCTGATTTTTAACAAATTCTGAACACTTCGCACGCAGTTTAGCAGGGGAAGGACACAATGAGCCTTCTGCTGGGAGTATGGGAGGGGATCGAAAGCCTCGCTAAGCTCTTGTACAGCTATCCAAAACCATATACCCTGAATGATGGACCGTTTCACCGAGCGGTCATACTCATACTAGCGTCGCAAAGATGAATGCCATTGCCTTCTATGAAACGGAACTTTCTTTTTCTTTCATCATTGATACAAACTTTTGCATATTTACTATACCCCCCTGCCCATTTCAGGCTTACATCCAAAAACCTAGTGGGATCTGTGTTGCGTTTTGCCATTTTGATCACACGACCAATATTCACGAAACACTAGGTCCAACATTTCCAATCTAAGCCTTGCCCATTTGGACTCCTCTGAAAGTTTATTTCAGAGGGGTGTGGGTATCTGCTCTTAATTAGGCTTGCAGGGCATAGTAATGTGAAAAACGCTTTTCCACATCACGGGCAATCCATCAATTCTTAAGCCTGTCACAAAATTAACCACATTTAGGTCTGTCGACTAGGTACTAGGGCATATTGCAATTACAGATAACATGGATCGCCTAAAGCACATGTTATGCATCATGATGCATAATTTGGAACTCCCCTTATAAAAAAATAAACCCTGCCATGCCTTGAAAAGTTTCTTTGTGGAGACCTAAAGCTGTGGTAGGCATAATCATAAGAAAATGGTCCCAGTGACAGAATTCATCAAGAAAGGCACAAAAAGTAGGCATAGATGAATGTATAGGTAAATAATAGGAATACACCGTGAAACATTATGATAAATTTTGACGCATCTATTCCTCATGTCCGGACATTGTTCTAAGAACAAACAAGTTGTTAGGTAAAAAGACGATGACAAAAAATAACAAAAGAGGAAACTGCAGGAAAAATAGATAGGCCTACAGTTTTTATTATTTCCACTGTGTTTATCGTCGCCCGCATCTTAAAGTGTCAAACAGGCTAACAAATGTTTGCAATGACGTAATATGTCAGGAATGAAATTGTAAATAAGCCACTTTCATGGGAAATAACAGTATATAGATAATACCATAAACAAATATCTGCCCTTTTTGAATAAGTAGGCATACCTTCTTTAGATCTATTAGATGTAACAAAAGAAAAAGACTTCGGCCCAAAGGATCTTTAAATTGTATCAAGAAAATTGGGCCTTATGTCAAAATATAGTGATACGATCCATTAGTTTAATCATCAAAGCAACAGACAGACTGGAAACAATAAAATTTATAGGTCATGTCATTATAGCATTACTGGAGAACTAATCAAATGTGTAGGCCTATATTCCAACACTTTAACCTCTTTCTGTGGCACCTTCTGCTCTTACAAACTGGCCATATCTGATTTATTACATTTTGCTGCGAGATGTTATTATAAATTGCAAAATGTAATAATATTACATTTTGCAGCAACTTATTACAAATTGCCGCAAGTATTACAAATAAATTCAGGTTTCTGCTCATTTTTAATACAAAAAGGCAATTATTACAAATTGTTGCAATTATTACAAATTACCGAATAACACTCGGCCCAATCCATCTAAGTATCTCAATATTATTCATATGAATGTTAATAGCTTAATTATGAATGACAAATTAGACAAACTCGAAAGTCGTTGTAAATACCATGATGTTAATTTGTTATGCCTGAATAAAACCAAGTTGGTCTTGCATGTTCTAGATCCTGATGTGTCATTATCAGGGTATACCCCCCCCCCCCCCAATACGGTCCAGACCGTTATACGCCCCGTTGAGGGGAGGGGGGGGGCGAGCGTGTGCGTGGCAATATATGTGCGTGGCCATGTGAGTGCTGAGGAGAGGCGTGATTTTTTATCATCAGCCGATTGAATCTGTTTGGGTATAACTTTATTTCCACGGGTGTGAGATTTGGTCAAGATGCAAACCAGTGTTGGATAGTTTAGATACTTTTAGTGACACTGTGCGCAACTTATGACTGAGAGTCATTATGCTATTATTGTGACAGGCGACTTTAACCTGTCGGATATCACATGGAAAAATGAATCTTGTAGCTCACTGTTTAATTGGCAGTTTTTAAAAACATACAAGAGTCTTGATTTAGATAAGATAGTTGTCGATCCGACAAGAGGTCAGTCTCTATTGAATCTTGTCTTTGTAGTAAAGGATAATGTGAATTGTAACGTAACAAACCTAAAACCAATATCCATTTGCGATCACGAACCACTGCTAATTTCGACCGATATATATCTTTTGGTAAACTCAACACATGCTAAAAGATTATCTGGGACTGCAATAAAACTGATACCACAAAACTTCAAAATTCTCTAATTTTAACTCCCTGAGATGCATTTTTATCATAGATAAAAACGTAACTGGTATTAGTCTAGCTGTCACAAAATTTCTCAAGGACATAGGTTCCGAATGCCGCATAAAGAAGTAACAGTGCGTCCTGGGGACAAGCCATTTATAACTGGAGTCCTTATGGATGGGTTTCTCAAAAAAAAAATGTCCTCTGTTTGACAACGGCAATTTCCTGTTCGAGCCGGAGGAAAATGCCACACCGTGTTACAACTACTTTAGCTTGCAATAAAACATATAGATGATGGTTATAATCCCGTCCTTTTTTTGAAAAACTGCTTTAGTATTTGGTGATTTTTTTTTATTCTGGAAGAAGAATGTCTGATTGTACTTTAAAGACTATGAATATCAAAGTCTGGTGGTCCTGGTAATCGACCAAACAAGGTTTTACGGCTGCTTGCGCCTTATATTTCATATCCTTTAACGAAACTCTTAAACATGTCCTTGTCAAAATCATGCTTCCCTGAAAAAGAGGTTAATGCTATTTGCTGACATAAAATAGATGAAAACTTTATGAGAAAGAATTATAGGCCGATATCTCTTCTGTGTTCCACAGCAAAGGTTTTTGCAAGTATGATATTTAAAAGACGGTATAATTTCCTAAATGACAATAATCTGTTTACAGCACATAATTCAGCGTTTAAGAAACTAGCTGGTACCGTGAATCAACTCATTCTCATAGTGCATGACAGAAGCTAAGCCCTGGACAAAGGCAAGGTTGTCAGATTAGTGTTTTTGGATTGAATTTTGCATCGAGTTCTTATGCATAATTCATAAAAGTATAGAGTAACAGGTCCACTCTTGTAGTGGATCGATGCCTACCTAACAAGTAGAAAACAAAGCGTGACTGTGGACTGTGCAGCGTCAAACTGGGTAAGAATAGAGTCAGGAGTACCCCATGGGAGTGTTTTGGACCCATTGCTATTTAAAGTATTCATTTATGATTTTGCTGAAGCCGCTATAACTTATATTCTTGAATGAAACCAAGCGTTTCACCAGATTCCTGTAGAATAAAAGTACAGGCTTAAAGAATATTGTTTAATTGCCTGTTTATTTGCTGTCTTTTATTGTTATACTCGGGGGTGTCCTTTTTGTCTTTTTTGTCTTTTTCTTTCTGTTGTTTTTTGTTTCTTTCTTCTGTTTCATGATATACCTATATATGATGGTGTATTGCATCTATTTTTTAACGAGAAGACGTGGCTATCTGTTAAAACAAACAAAATATATTGCAAAAAGTTTCTGGATCTCTGGAGATATTTTCTGTTGCAAGAAAGCAGTGTAGTGAAAGTTATAAATTGTTTGCATTGATCCCTACAGGTTGTTTATTTTCTTTCTCTAAAATTGCTGCAAATGCCACGGAAGGGGTAGTCAAAAAAAATCCTGGGATCGGGTCCTGGATATGATATTTTTCTTTTGATATCCGTTGATTTTAATGTGATAGGGCAATTCGGTTGTGTGTGTGTGTGTGTGTGTGTGTGTGTGTGTGTGTGTGTGTGTGTATGAGGCTAGCTAAAAATGCAAAGGTTGTGCAAAATAACAGTTCCGTGAAAATTGCGTTGAAAGAATAGGTTGCCAATTCTTATAAATTTATTGCTGTAAATTGACACATACTCACTTCTTCTGTCCTGCGATTTTGTTATTGTATGAAATAAACTTGTAGGTTTACCTCTGTGATGTTGTCTTTAAAAAATCATATTTTGTGGCTTAAAACGTTTTTACTTGGAAACGTCAAACATAACCACACTTGGCTTGTTTGGGTGTGGGTTTACATGGTTGGGTGTGGGGTAACATGGAGCTTTCCACATTTCGGGCCAAGTAAGTGGATTGTACTAATTTGTTATTACATCAATAGAAAATTTCAAAGTAGTCAGAACAATAGTAGTTATTAGTCTGCACTGGCCCATTCTTCTCTCCATGGCTAATGCTTTTCTGTTCCCCTATCAGTGACCCTTGTCAGTGGCCCAACTGGTTTCCAGGGGTCATGAACTAATGACTGTACAAACAATGACACGGTTCGTTATCACGCCCATGCAAACAAAGCCCATGTAGTCAGCAATGAAGAACTCTTAAGTGTAAACAAAAGTTTTGAGCTCAATTTTCTCATATAAATTTAATTTTGTGTTCACACATCTGAATTTTTTGGGAGCTTGTAGTTTAAGTATCAAACTATCCAAAAATATTAAAAAGTAATGAGAGGTTAGCCAAAAGTGCTGGTTTTAGATCTTCCAGCTTAAGATGGCAGCTTCAATGGTTATGTTTACCAGAAATTCATTTATGTCAAGGTAAATTTCTCCAAGTAAGCTGTGAATTGCTATTTACCTTATCAAAGTGTATTTCTTATGGTTATTATTAAGAATTAAACATGACAACATTCATATGTAGCATGAATATGAAAGTGGCAAGATTTACTTCTATGAAATGATTGTTACCTTTTAAGAGCAATTGTGCCATCGCCTGTTCTGACTCACTGTATTAAAACCCGAATGCAGTTTATAGAGTGTTTTTTTCTTTTAAATCAGCATGCAATTGAGTTCGTTTTAAATAAACCTAGTAAAGGTCTTTTAACTTCAAACTGTATAAAAATGGGACAGTATACCTGTATTTTAAGTGCATGTGCAAATATGTTGATCATATAAGAGTAATATGTAGAAAATTGCTGGAATACAGCTGTTTTCCATGCATACATATATATATATATATATATATATATATAGAGAGAGAGAGAGAGAGAGAGAGAGAGATGTGCGTATATGTGTGTATGTATGTATGTATGTATGTACGTATGTGTGTCTGTGTGTCTGTGTGTGTGCGTGTGTGTCTGTGTCTGAATTTGCCCTTTTTATATTACAGACAGCAACAATTATTACCCCCAAAGCACACATTGTGGGTCATTTTCATTCTCTTGGAGGGCCATAACATTTATCTTGCACTTCGCAGCACCACTATACTTGGCACTCTATGATGTATGGTTTTGGTCTAGGCGACATGCATCTAGGAATGTGGTAATATAATTTGCCACATGCATTCCTCAATCTATAACTACAACCCATCACCTGCAAGGAGACAAGAAGATTATTAGGGGATAGAAACTGCACATTGACACGTACGTACAACAGTTGATTCTATAAAAAACAACTCCATTAATCTTACAAAATTTGCCTGAAAATGCACCAGAATACACCAAAAGGCAATAGTTTTCCGGGGAAGCATGCCCCCGGACCCCCCACCCCCACCCCCCGGAGGATTGCGCGCAAGCGGATTTCCTACTCCCCAAAAGGTCCACATTTGGGAATTAAGAGACACACACACACACTGGAAAATCCTAGCTGCGGGTCTGCTTCCTATTTTTCTGTAGTCATATATCGTCTACTTTTTGTCCGGAAAGCTTGCTGGATTTAAATTCAGTGCTTGGATTTGGTTGTGCTAATTGCAACAGGAATAATGGATCTCCAAACTATTTAGCACTACAGTGAAACTAGTTATTTTTAATTTCTATTTTGTATGAAGCGAATTGCATTTGTTCCCGCCCGGCCTCCATCCTCGTAAAAAGGAGCATGGGACTAAATTAAATGGATGTAAACAGAATATTAGATTAGAACATTATTATCATACCCTGTGTAATCATTTACATTCCCGAGCATAAAACATCCCGCATTGGCCTCAAACGAAATTTTCGCGAGTTATATTTTCCCGAATTGCCACCACAAAAAGTATCAATTGCACGAGACCACCCATAGTATTTTTTCACATTCTAATTAAAGTACTATGTAAAAAACGTTTTTCTCTTGTAAATTTATAAGATTTAACCTACCAAAATTTTCCCAAGCTTAACAATCTGGAATAGGGTCTTCTTGGAAAAATTCGGAAATATTTATCCCTCGCAAAAATCTATGATTATATAGCATTTTGTAGCTCGATCAAGTTATGCTGATGACTATGCGGGTGAAGAAGATATTTTTGTTGCTGATAATAGACAAGAGCTGAGAATGGACACGTGCTTCACAAAAGGCTTCTGGCGTTGCATTTGGGTGACTTATTAGATAATCGCTACATTGCAAGACTGATTGATTGATCCAACTATTTACGTAGTATTTAAATTATCGACTCTTTGTTATGCATAAGCTGAGTTCTTGATATAACGTGAGGTAATGTACAATGGATCATGTGGTAAATGGCCTCACGCGGGACATGTGAACGATGGCTTGTGACAAGGACTTGTCCCTGAAGACAGGTAACCTAAGTGAAACGGGCTGTAAGGACCTAGACTGTCCTGAGTGGCGGTGGCTAAACGGACAGGTTCAATTGAACTTATTTAAGGCCACCATGACCACTATATTGAAGCTTTCCATTTTTAATTTCAACAACAATCGTTGTGTCGGCTTTATTTATTTATTTTATTGATCTCTTTTATTAATTTATTATTTATTTATTTATTTATTTATTTATTTATTTATTTATTTATTTATTTATTTATTTATTTATTTATTTATTTATTCATTTATTTGTTTATTTATTTATTTATTTATTTATTTATTTAACTATTTATTTATTTATTTATTTATTTATTTATTTATTTATTTTTTTAATTTTTCTATCTATCTACAGCTCCAGAGAAAATAAGAATGGTGCATGTCTACAGCTGGCTTGGTGTATTTATTACAACCTAAGCGAGTCGAGGAAAGCTATCGACCAAGCCTAAATTTTCCACTGAAAGAGTTAATTATATTCATTCAAGACTGCTCTCTCTACCTTATTTAATTCTTTCTGCGCTACGGTATCCACAATACAAACGGCAATCACTTAAACTATTATGAGTCCAGATTCAGTTTCCTCGGAGTGTGGCACGCTGGTCCAGTCTGGCACGCTGGTCTACTTTTTAAACTGAAACTATTGGGGTTTGAAGATCCTGTGTTACTATTTATAGAAAGCTATCTCTCAAACCGACTTCAACGTGTTACTATTGGAGGACAGACCTCACCTTGGCTCCCTATAGAGGCTGGAGTGCCCCAAGGTTCGATCCTTGGTCCCCTACTTTTCCTCGTTTACATTAACGACATCACTGTCAACATCACCTGTGACATCCGTTTATTCGCAGATGATACCAGTATTCTTGAAATTGTCCACGAACCAATGGCCACAGCTGAAAACCTTAATTATAATCTTACACAAATTCATCGTTGGGGCAAGCTCTGGCGTATGACATTTAATGCCATAAAACCCATCTCAATGACCTTCTCAGCTAAACGACATAAGCCAGATCATCCTCCCCTACTGCTTGGAAACACACCGATACCTGAGGCCACTCTACATACTCACCTGGGAGTTACACTCTCAAGTAACTTGTCATGGCACCAGCATATAACACGTATTGTTAATAAAGCCAGCCAACGGCTTGCTCTTTTACGCAGACTCAAATATAAACTCTCCCGCCAAACACTCATACGGCTGTACAGTACAATGATTCGTCCTATCCTCGAATATGGGTGTGTCCTGTTTGACAATTGCACTGAAAACCTGTCACAATCTATAGAAGCTGTTCAGTATGAGGCAGCCAGGATCTGCCTTGGCGCAACTAGATACACTCCACGTGTCTTACTTCTAGAAGAGCTTGAATGGCAAACTCTGGCAAATCGGAGGAAATACTTTAAACTTATTCTTTTCTTTAAAATGTACAATAGGTTAACTCCACAATACCTACATGATCTCGTTCCTCGTGACGTTGCATTCACTACTGGGCGCCTTTTGAGAAATCGTACTGAATTACGCCAAATTAGGTTCACCACCAATCGCTTCGGCGATTCATTTCTCCCGTCTGCTATCAAATTATGGAATAACCTCCCGGTTGATACTCGTCTCACCAATTCCCTGCCGCAGTTTAAATCTAAATTAAATCTATTACTCTTAAGTGTTGACAAAAAGCCCACATACTTTAAACATGGAAGTCGTTTTCTGAACATATGCCACACGCAGCTACGTCTTAACTTCTCTGTTTTAAACGCCCATCTACATCATGTCAATATCCTTCCAGCCTCAACGTGTGCATGCTCTCATACCACTGAAGATGCGAAACATTACCTTTTGTTCTGCCCCAAGTTCACTGTGCAAAGGGTCCGTCTACTGAACACTGTGTGTCACTTACTCGCTCCAGGTGTAAATCCGACTTTAATAGTTCAGTGCTCTAGTGACATTTTACTAAATATTCTCTTGAAAGGTAGTGAGGACTTGCCAGACACTGATAATGTATTCATCTTTGAGGCTGTTCAGACATTCTTATCAGAATCTAGACGTTTCATCTACTAATTTAGTATATGATCTAATTATAAGTCTCCACTAGCTGGCATCAATTGTATTATTCGTGTACAAGCCGTGAATTTAGTCTTCTGTTCTCGTCCAGTGTGTATTGTATATATTCCTGTGCGTCCTTTTATGTACTGGAGAGCCTCCAGATTAGTCTTTGTGTACTATTAGGCAATCCAGAGAAAATAAATATGTTTATACTATACATGCCTGCCCATATTTTACAACAGATCTTGTGTCGAGAGAATATCATTATGACGTCAGACTCTGATTCCTTGAACCACTATTCATGTACGTCCACAAGAAATGCCCAGGTCAAGGTTTTCCTGGTAAAAGCTTTTATCGATGACCTTTGTACGCAAGCCAATGAAAGCTGTAAAATCATTCTTCAACTTAACATAGGAACCGTTTAGTTTACATGAAATATTTCAAGCATCAACAATTTGCTCATTTGTCCTTCCAATTACGCTACTCAGTCAATGGATAACGAATTAAGATGCTCTTTTAGACAGTGTGTAAAAATATTCTTATCATTAAGAAGAAAATCAGTGTGGTCGTTATATTCCCAACCTTCAGATTCCCGTTCCCCTCCCAGACCCACCCCCACGCGGTGTGTCGGACAATCCCGTATTCGGTGGTATATCAGGTTGTACTCGGCCCTTGCGGGCAATGCCGACGGTTGGTCTGGCCATTTTTTTCCTTTTTGTATTTTCAAACAAACATCGGTCGGAAGTTTAATTCATTTTGCGTCCCTTACTTTACACATAAACAAACCGACCAGGATAACTGATCGAAGGTCAATTTGTCTCGATCAAATAATTACTAATATCCATTTTTTTGAAAGATATAACTGTGCTTCAACCTGTTGCTCATAATGATCACTTTAAGGTCGCTGCAAATTTATTATTTACACGGAAAAAATCCTTCCTTTCAGAGTTTTACCTGGTTTACAAGAAGGTAGTATGTGATGAATCTAGGGACTCGATGAATAAGACTACATGGGACCCCTGCTTCGATACCGATGATATTGGTGAAATATATAAACTGTGGACTTGTACATTTCTTGAAATGGCACGGCATTAGGACTACTACTGTTAGAGAAAGAGACGTTCCGTGGTACACCAGTCGCCTGCGGGCACAAAAACGGAAAGTAGATAGGATGCACCGGAAATCTATATCGAACAAAGGCTTGAATACAGTTCATCTCTGGCGCTACTTTCGCGAACTGAAAAACCAATATATAAATGATTTACCAGCAGCTGAGGAAGAATATTTCAGCCTTCAAGTTCAGTTGTAAATTATTCGAAACGAAAAGGGAAATGTTTGTGAAAACTGTTAATGATTTCATAAAAGGGCACAAAAGGTCTGCAAACAATCATTTAGTCATTGAAGATACTGTACTTTCAGAAGACAAATCGAAAGCGGATGCATTGAGCTCGTTCTTTCAAAAGCAAAGTTATGTTGATGGTAATACCTTTCTACGTCCTTCATTGCCATTACGAAATACTATGCAAAATACCTTAGATAATCGAATTATTAGTGAGGATGACTTCTGTTCGGTACTGGCATAACTTGTAAAAGCAACCGGCCCGAATGGAGTTAGTCCAACATTACAATCTATCTCTAGGAAAATGTGTTTTCACTTATTACTGGAAACAGGCATATGTAACTCCAATTTTAAAGTAGAGCGATGATGGCTTGTATATTATTTATAGACCTATTTTTCTTTCTAGGTAGTGTAGCCACAGTTTTTCAGCGTGTAACCTTTAAGCATGATTTTAATTTTCTAAGAGATAATTTTGATCTGTTTGAAAACTAGTCATGCCGGGTGATGGCGCTATAACCAACTAGTGACCTTTATCATGAATTTGCGTCGGCATTTAGCCTGCAGACAGCAGAGTGGTTTACTGCGACATTACCAAGGCATTTCACAAGGTGTATCATCCTGCTCGACTTTATAAACTGCACAGGGCTGGCATTCGTGACTCTTTACTGGATTGGTTTGCTAGTTAGTTATTTAGATGACAAAACGCAAAGGGTTGTAATACAAGGCGAATCATCGTAGTGGGATGATATCAAGGCAAGGGTTCATCAAGGATCAGCACTTGGCCCCTTGTGATTTCTTGTTTACGTTAATGATATAATTGAAATTGTAACGTCAGTTATCAAATTCCTTGCACACGATGTATTTTTGTTTATTACTATCGACAATCCAAACAACTCTAACAGTATCATCAATAACGATTTAAAATGTATCGATGACTGGTCTCGTCAGTGGTTAGTCACCTTTTACTAATATCAAGACAAGATCATGTTTATTCGTGAAAAGAAAACTCAAAGTCAACTTGAAAATGTTTCTCAACGAAAACACCTTGGTGTGGTAATTAGCTCAGACCTATTGTGGTCCAACCACATAAATTGCGTCTTGTGCAAGGCTAGAAAACTACCTGTAATGCTTAAGGTATTACAACATAAAGTTAATAGACGAACGTTAGAACTGATTTGTGCATGTGTTGACCGATATTGGAATATGGGGACGTAGTCTGGACTGGGTGTGCACAAGCTGATGCTACTCTGCTAGAGGGTGATCAACTTGCTGCCGCCCGGTCAGTAACTGGTTCAATCTGTAGCACTAGCCATTATCTTCTTTATAATGAGGCTCGATGGAAAACGGTAGCTAAACGAAGAGAAAAGCACAGACTGAAATTACTTGGTAAAATACTCCATGGATTATCACCAAAATATCTACAAAACTTACATCCAAGTAATGTAGCATCCAGAAACATGTACAATGTGAGATTAAAAAATAACACAAGTCAGGTGTATACAAGGTCTAGTGTGTATAGCAATTCTTTTATGCCGGCCACCATACGACTGTGGAATATGCTACCAGTATCAATTCGTAATTCTGATTACGAAGATTTGGAAATCTTTAAATTAGACAAGGACACGCAGAAGATTAACGATCTGTACTATTTAGGAAACCAAAAAGTAAATATTTTACACTCAAGAATGAGAACAGGTAATTGTCAGTTGAGCCAAACTATGCATACAATTCGTCTTGTAAGTTCCCCTGTGTGTGCAACAACGGAAAATTTGTATTATTATTTCTTTGAATATCATCGAAATATTACTGAACGAAATGGTTTGGAAGTGTTAATCATGCCTAAAACTCCTTTCACTTTGAAAACGTTTCTTTCCAGTATGTGTGTAACTTACATTACTACAATCTAGCTACATGAAAAGAAAAAGTAAAAGACACTCTTTTATTGAAATACATATGCGTGATACGAACGCCGACCTCGTTGGAAACCACCTCCACGATTCTCTTGGGACCTTTCACAAAGGTGGATTTGTTAAGGCCCGCACTGCTTTCACTTGTCTCTTTAATTGTAACTTGTAACACAGTAATTATAACTGCCGTACTCCTTTGTACGAGTGACCATGTGTGCGGGCCAATACCAATATCAATACCAATTAAAGTGTCGCTATTCTTCCTTGATTGTTCATATTCTGCAGTGAGTGTCGTTCTCAAAATGTAAAATTCACTTTGCACTGCCTGGCCTGGTTTATGTTCAATCTACTCAAACAGCCAGCTTGAGAAAAATGAATTATAATATGCCCACCGATGCCAATTAAACAGAATGTGAAAAAGCCTGAGAGAGTGTGGGCGAAACATAAAATGTGTAACCACCAAGAGACAACTGACACACAGGTCGCCGAATCCGCCATGACCCAACAGTGAAGATGGCTGTCAACTGAATTTAGTTTCGATGTTCTATCCCAGTGAATTTACCTGAGCCAGTGTGTCCCATTACTATGAATGCCGTGGCAATTTTCCTTTGATTTTGTTATGTGTACAAAGACCCTAATAGGTGTAGACCTGACATTCAGGTATTTTTGTAGGCTTTTATGTGTATGTTTTGCCTCCATGACTGTGTAGATTACAGAAGAAAGTACTTCATACAGTACCCAGGGATATTATGGCTTTAATATATATGAGGCAGCTGAGCATAGGCTACTTACAAATCCTCTAGTTTTTACAGTCGAATCCTTTGAACCGGTCGGAAATCATTTGTCATTAGGTTCTCAAGGACAACGGAAGCGTAATTTCCAAGATCAAGCAAAACCCCAAGGGTTATGGGGGCCTCGCTTCTAGATGTTTACATGACAAAATATATTCCTTGGCAGCTACATGTTACGTTAAAGGGGTATTCACACTGTATGCGTCATATATTTTTTCGTTAGAACGGCAGACTTCTTCACAGATTTTTATCACTGAGAAATGACTCAATTTATAAGTGGCCAACTTTGGTTTCCACAGTAACATACTGCAGTGCTACAGGGCACGCCTGCTGCCAATGGCCAATGTGATGATGATGATGAAATCAGAGGGGTGACAGAGCCCTTCTATAAGCCAGTCTGTTAATACTATTATATCTTGTAGTGCTGAGGCAGACCAAATGTAGTAGAGGTAATATGGGGCTTGGTCTGCTTTGAAGGTAAAAATTCCGGGACACTAGAAAAAAGAGAGATGTTGTATGATGATCGAAGGTGCAATTTGGAAAGTGATGCACACCAAAGTATTCACTGTTTCATAATTTCCTTTTCAGAAACAGTCATTGTTAATTCCTGTAAACGGCGTCAAAGTGATCTTTGTTCAAAGTCACATATCTCTTTCACAAAGGAGAATTCAGAAAGTGGAAGAGAGATCCAAGAAGAAGATTTACTGGCAAAAATCGTGGATAAACATGTAACATGTATGTCCTGTCACACGAAAACAATTAGTCTGCAGTAAAAAATTCGGACGGCAAACCAAATGCGCCCCCTCCAAACCCGTTTGTGTCAATATTCTTCATGATAAAATGTTTATTCGGCGCATCTTCATGGACTGAAGTATCTTGAAAGTATCTTAATCCTCACAAAAAACAAGATATTCATTTTTTGTATAAACATTATAAAATGTAGATATAATGCCGCATTCAACATTTCTTAAAGATGTTTAAAACCAAAAGTATTTACCAATACAATTTTATGCTGTAATGTGTGCAACTTGTTCCAGGCAACGTCTTCGGAATGTGAGCTTTTTATTCTCGTGTCAGCAGCTAAAATATGCAAATTACCCTATATGTTCAAGTTCTTCCAGAATATACAACATCTTCATTTTGCAATCCTGTATCTTGTTAAAGTAGAGTAAAATTGTTTTTTCTAAATCTCGTATTTTTTAGTCGTAAGGGATGTACAATTGACGTGCCACGCATTGGATCAGAATTTGACAAGTAGTATCAGAAATATATTCATGTAAAATTGAGCATTAGTTTAAGTTCGATCCATTAATCAACAAGGTTTGTTGATTACCATATTCAATTGGAACAGTTTTTAATTATTTAGTCCATTTGTTTTAGTATTGGCAATTTTAAGCCTTGAAATATGAAAGAAAATATATCTTTGTACCAAAAGAAGAGCACATTTCCCTAAAATGAGAAAACTTACCAGCTTCAGCTTGATATTAATCTTCTAGTGCTAGATTTTGACGGAGGCAACAGCTCTTCTTAGATTGCTTTGAGCTCATAGCACCAAAGACAACCTGAAGAAAGCCCTTGGACTGGGACATTTTTTGGGACTCTACGACTTTATTCATGCATCCATGCTTGTATCCCAAAGAAAGGTAGCTAGCTTTAGACATATTTTGATCTCGTGTTGTCATATGCATTCAGAGCCAGCAACTTTAGCTCAAGCTGGCGATGAAAGAGTTCAGATAAGATTTTAAGACGATGCCATTTTGAAATCGGGGGGGGGGTGTCGGTATTTTGTTAAATGCACCATGGACTCTCATTGGTTTATCTACTACTTAAAACCAATTAGTTACAAATGAAACGAAAGATCAAAGTTAAAACCATACCCTTCAAACCCATTTAGGATAAACCATTCAAGATAGGCTTCAGACAAAGGAGAAAGAGTTTAACAAGGTCAAGCATGATTTTTGGTAGTACCTAGAATACCAGATATATCTGCCTTCCATGACAGCTAAAATTAGTAGTTCGCTTGCTTTCAGTCCACAGCTGAAAATTACACCGGCCGCTGCATTGTCTCCGTGTGATATTTAAGTTGATAAAGATTGCCAGCGCGTGGGACAAGCTAATTAAAGGCGTTGAAATTTCTGGATCATTTTCAATTTGTTGACGTCAATACAATTTCATTTCAGGTTCACAGAACCAGGAATCGGAATTCCCTATGGGGTACCATGTCTCATAATTTTACGGCTGGAACCTGAGTGCATAAATTTAGTCAGTGTTGCCATTGTATATATGGTTTATCTGTTGCCCTTTCTGATGCTCGCCCTCTACCTGCCGCCCGATATTGTTAACGCTTTTCCACGGCTGAATATAACTTCCACCATGGAACACTAATGTGCTTTTAAATGTAAAGTTACTAAAATTTGGGAAAGGAGTTTGAAATGGTGCAGTTTTTAGATAAAATATTACTTGATTTTTTATATTAGAGAAACATATGGACAGTTTCTAAGAAACAGAAGAAACAGAAGAACCTTACAAACGAAGAGACATGGCAATCTAAACGAAAACGCAAACTGTGTGACGAGATACTTGTGTATACAGATATAAATGAGAATACGCAAAGCAAAACGTTCGATTGCATTCAACACACACCAATCCCTACCACATACCTTTGCAGCAAGCTGACTGACCTACACCAAAGGATCGGACTGATTACGCGGCGTCACCAGCTCTGCTCCTATCGCCGAAGAGGTAAAAATCGTCATCAAGAGACTCTTACTTCCGTAATACAGATTTAATATTAAAACAACTAACAATCTGGTACAGGCGTTTTGGAAAACGCAATAACGACGTGACACTAATGGAAATCAGCAAAGGCATGGTGTCTTGGGTAACAACTGTCTACAGTGGTCCCCCTTATAAGACCATCCCCATTGTACTAGAATTGTGGCCTTATAAGAAGGGTGCTCTCTCTTGAGGGAGAAGAATATAATTAAAATGCCACATGTACCTTTCCAGTCTTGAGCTAACCAGCAAAACGCAAAATACTGGGACTGTCACAGTCGATGCTGAAGGTCGTTAAAAATCAGGTGTTCAGAGTGGTTTTAGAGAAGATGTTTAAAGATTTGACTGAAAAATGAACAAGACAATTCATAAAACAAAATTGGTAGAGATTCTGTTAAGGTATATCTCCACCTGATTTGAGGTTAATCTGTTCCACTATTTTGGTAAAGGAAGTCATAAACATGACTTTCCACTGCAATCCCCATTGACTTGCATGGTAATCCATGGGAATGCATTCATTAAACAGGAACCAAAATTGAAAAAAAAAATTGTTTTAAATGAAGGGTACATAATGCACGACCTAGTGAACACGTTTGTATAACGCTCCCACAAGCGACATTTTCCCCAAGTTTCAGAAGAATCTGACTTACGGTCCTGGAGAAGTTGAAAACAGCAAAATCACACAAATATCGTTAAGAATACCACAGTGCCAGCTGTAGAACAAGTTAAGGTCTGGGGGTTCCCAGAAGTGTCACAACGCCATTTACAAGCAACTGGCCAAGTTTGGGAGAAGTTTTTTTAAAGATATGGTTCAAACATAAACCATGAAATTCATAAAAACCTAAAAATCAGTGAAGGGTGATAGTTTGAACAACCTTGGTGCACTGCCTAAGTTACATCCCCACCATATTGGGAGTGGATCTCACTGACGGGTTTTAGGAAGGCAAAAATGTAGTTGAGAACGGACGCCAGATAACCAACCATCTTACAAGCTGAGCTGACTGACATGTCGGCTTTTTGCAGTTAGTTAACTTTGAATGTGAAGAACAAAAATAATTTATTGAAATTTGATGAGAAAACTCGATTCTGTATGCCCCTAAACTCGTAAAAAAACACAATTTAAGCAAAACTTTAACCTGGAAATAAAAAACGTTCCCACCAATGGATAGCATATTATTGGAAAAAGGCTAATATTGGACAAACGTCTAACTACATTGTGGGTTGCGTGCTGAATTTTACATTACACGCAAATCAGTAAATATTGATTCTTCGGGATGCATATTCCATGATTACTATGCATTCTCAGTCATTCATCATTCATGACCGTCCACCCAAAGCCCCTTGTGCAAAACTATGAACATTCCAGACGGGGGCACAGTCTTTTCCTGACTTCTTGTCCACATGTACAAGTTGAAAACTGTGTCAGCTTACAGTTGCGGATCGAGGAGGGGGAGAGAGTATTAATGGGGTTCAGTCCCCAGGCCATATCCGTATATATATATATATATATATATATATATATATAATGTTCTCTACATCGAGTGAATCAACACCCGTTCGGCTTTAGTGCCTTTACTGATACAGCTGCCCAATATGAACTTCCTTTAGATTCCCCATTCAAAACGAAATGAATAGAAATAAAATTCACATTTGCACTTAGTCTCGGATTAAAAAAAAAATCTCGATAACGCTATTTAAACTACTTTTGTCATAGAGCTAGTTCTAAGTCAGTGCAGGTCACTACTTTATGACTTCCTTGTTTGTTATCAGATATATGGCCATGGGTCAGGAGATAGAACTACTACAGTGACACGTTTGTTTTTGGATTTTGTATTCATATGTCCCTAGTAGGTTGTGTCTCTGACATAAGTGATTTAGATTAATTTACCTTAGTTGTCAAAATGTATCCCTATCAGTTTTAAACGCTTTTGATTTACGGCAGCAAACATTTTTTGTGTATTTTCTATGAAGATATCTTTAATATTTTCAAGTACCAGTGTGCCTGACTGGGTGAGTGACTACACTGTGTGACGCTGCTGAGACAAGAAACTTGCCTCAGTCTTTGTTGCCTTGCATCTTGATTTGCGCTGTCTTATACTAATAAGAAGCAGTAAGAACAAGCAAGTACATTTTTCGGGCCTAATAAGAAAGAGTAAGACCGCTCTAGAACTTTGCTTAAGCAATGCTGAAAAAGAAAGTGACAAGCTATGGCGCCAGGCTATACTCTTGCATGCTATGGCCCCACGCTATATTTTTTTGCTAATCTAGTCAAATGATCACATGGGAGAAAAAAAAGGAAAAACTCGGTCCTTTTATATATTATATAAAATCATTGTCGCATTTACATGCACTGTATTTTACATATATGGAACTGATGGTCTGAAATAAAACTATTTATCTTATTTATCTTTATCTCATCTTTTTGTACCCTTGTTGTGCAAATTTTCAAACTATGTCCATAATCAAAATTTGCTGAAAGGTTTCTTGTTTTTAGTCTATACTTTATTGCAGGATCTATAAACATGTTGGAAATTTGGTGTGACTCAAACTAATGGATAAGCATATTGAAAGTTCGAAAAATTCTGAGGCATATAAAATAACACCAATTTTGCGTTGATTTGTAAGTCAATCTGAAACATAGGGGCAGCTGTTAATCAAAATGAACATATGACAGCCAAAGCTTTTTTTTTTTTTTTTTTTTTTTTGAAATATGGTGATTACGTGATGTTCAACAACGTAAACAAGTCTATAATCTTTCAGTATGATTCATTTTATTCTTAAGGTAATACCTGTTGCTGTGAGTGTTGATCTCCTATATCTAGGATAACAACACTCAAGGAAATAGGTTCATTGAGTCTATGTTCAATCAGATTTAAAACCTTTAACTAGTGGGACTTGGGTAAATGTCAAAGAACCATTTTTTTTTTATCTTATCACTGTGACTTTAATTGACAATGTATATTCATGCCTCTTAATCCTTCCAGGATGCTCCAAAACGCACCAACTTGCATGCATGTTTTCAAAATGCTCCTCCGGGTAACATGCCACGTGGACCCCGTAGCAAACCTTTGCATTTTCGGGCTCGTTGTTTCTGTGTCACAATGATGTTCAAAGACAATCGCTCCCCATCCGCCACCCTCCATCACCACCAACCCACCCCCGCGCCGCCACGAAAAGGCTGGATCCGCCCCTGGTTTGAGTTTCATTTCCGGCACTGAGATGATGGAGCAGCAGATGGTGTATTTGTAAAAGCAGACAGTGACCAAAACCTTTGGGCCAAAGCGTCCTCTCCCATTTTAGGTCACATTGATCCGATTCCATATTACACGTACAAACCAAAAGATGGTGACAATAATTATTGTAGTTACTGGTAGCCACGATGTACGAGAAGTGCTACATCAGTGTCGCTGCTGACTCGCCAAAGCCAAGGGCAATCTCTCTTACTAGGTCCATGCTCTTACCGGTAACTTATTGCCATGCAAAGAATTTCAGTGTTATATGACCACGCGAGGAGACGCTTCAAATGTGGGATTTTGTTTCAGCTTCGATGCCCTTGAGTAAGGACCAAGGCATGTTATTTACCAAATCCAGAACGTCATTACGGGAAGGGGCCAGCATTTCATTGTGCGAGCAGCCTCTCTTTGAGGTAGTCCCTGTCTCTCTCCCTCTCTCTCACCTGACCTTTGAAGCATGTATAACGAGAATTCAACGCCGACTGCACGCGGTCGTAGCCAAGCTTGGGTCCATTCCATGTAGGCCGCCTACCGATCACACGCCAGGATAACATCTAGCCCATTTACTGCCATCCCAGACAGTAGGTATATGTTATTATGACATACTGTCGTGCATCAATGTGAAGCACACTGACAGCTGGATACATTATATTCTACCACCACCGGAGATTACAACGTCGAACAAGGAGCTGCCGTCACGGTGTTGTCGTAGTCGTCAAAGCTGCTGTTTCGGCATGGTGGAGTTGTGTTCATGGCTGCTGCAATTTAGTAATATTTGTTACATACACGGGGCCTTATAACGTAACACACGTTGTTTGTTATCCAGTGTCGGGGATTCCGTATGTTAGGAATAAAAACAGAGACAATGGGATTTTTCTACGCTGAGAAACTGCTGATGCTGTTACTGTTGGCTTTATTATCGCACAGGGCTACAGCAGTGGCAGGTAAGTGATGCCTCTATTTATATACGTGCATTTATAAAACAGCATGTGTATCATAAATTGTGTCAAAACTTTAAAGGGATCTTATTGTCCGAAGGCAGAAAACTCCATAGATACGTGGAGGACGTTGATGACATAAGACAGTAGAATCTTTGGGGCTCTTTTGTCATTATTTTTCTGTGACGGCCACACCACGGGTGTACGAGAAGAATGACAAATATGGAGGTATTACAAAGAATATAAATCCAGGTGAAACGAGTTCACATGAGAAACTAGGTCAGCTTATATGGTCCAATACTCCACAGTCTGGTCGCCGTGTAAATATGTCCAATTGGTGTCAACACGCACTCAGGTTTCCCTGTGAAAGCGCACTAACTAACCGTGCCATTTTAAAAAGACATCAGAAAAAGAAGTCAAAGCCAAACTTCACGACATAGTTATGTAATATTGTCATTTAAGGGATGGACGGATGTATTGGACGGGTGTATTCAAGTTCACAAATGCTATTGATTTGACGTTTTGTGAGGGGATGCTATTGTATTGGTACCATGCTATTGTCCTCAGTTAATTAAATTTGATGACAATTAGTGCGTCTTTGTTACAAATGTGATCACCCGAGCAGGTCTGCATGTTTAACTTTTATTTCTTTATGCAAACTGAATGCCTTTTCTTATAATGTATTGATAACACGTGAATAAATCCATAAAGAAAATTCGATTATTTTGGTTTTAGATGAAGTGCAGAAAAGTCAATTGAGGGTCAAAAACCTGGAACAACAGAGTCATTTCTTCCACGTTGAACGTGTTCGTTCTGTTTCCCGGCGCGTTTGCTTTGTCCTTCTCGGTTTACATTGTTCCAGTCCTGGTTCATTCACACAGAGGCAAATTTGTCCTAAAATTATCGTCTTTTTCTCATATATAACTTTATTGGTAAGTTGTTTAATATTGGCAGCGTCGCTTAACATAGGAAGACAATATGACGCTTTTGCCTCAAACACTGCCCGAGGTAAATTCAGTTAACTCTTCCATCTCCAATAACATAAAAGCGCAACGGTGTTGAAATGTCTGCTCCAGAGGTTCTTACTAAATCTTCTTACTTTTGAATCATATGTCTCTATATTCTGTATATAAACTGCGAAAACAACATACAAACGTTATCAGCAGATTTTGACAGATGTTCCCTGCTGAGCAAGGGAAAACAATTGACTAGGTCATTAAAATGAAGGAGTTAATATATAGTTCATTGAGTTAGACAATCCCCTGAGGAAATCTCATGATGTGTGTTTTTCTGAACAACAGTCATTAACCTACAGGTAATTGGTGTCAGGTTAAAAATGCGCGGAGCAAGTGTCTTTTCCTTTCTTTGCTTTTTTTTCTCTTTTTTTTATGCGTATTTCAATGCTAACTGGACTTCATGGCATAAAATTGATGTAACAGAACTGCTTTTTAGCACCTGTCACTTTATAAAGGTATTCATTTATCAATGGATTCGGGTTAAACAATGTTTTCTTTTTAAATTCAAAACAATTGTAAAACACGACTGCCCTATATGAATCCCTCCCACAGTCATTTATATTTATGCACTTGTTTGTCTATTTATTCACTATCTATCTATCTATCTATCTATCTATCTATCTATCTATCTATCTATCTATCTATCTATCTATCCATCTATACATATATATGTATGTATGTACGTATATATATATATATATATATATATATATATGATGACTCATGACAAAATGGAGGTGGACAACAGTTTTCGATAACGTTAGATAAGCTGCACTGATAATGGTGCAAACAAGCAAGGTCATGGCCATTCAGTTATCATCATATATATATATATATATATATATATATATACTTCATATTTTTGTTGAAGCGGTCTGTCGTTATGCTAACATTTTACGTACTGAAGTACCCTTCTGGGGATAGTAAATAATTATTTTCGTGTTCAGAAATACTGCCAAAATGTTCAAATATTTGTACGGATCTTAGACATCATTGCAGTTGACATTAAGGTAACAGTTCTGGTTTGTTGCATGCTTTTGGGGGCGAAGTCTGGTCCTTTCGCGGTTCTTTGGTCCACGCGATTCAGATTTGCTGGTGCCATGAGCTCTAGGCTGCCATATCCCGCCTTCTACCCACAACGTTTGTATGTTCTGGAAATGTTTTCATCGGGTCTTTTAATAATATTACACACACACACGCACGCGCACACACACGCACGCACGCACAAACATGCGATGAAAGGTGTTGACTCAGTCTAAAATATGGCACTGAAAGAGTTAATGGAGCTTATTTTCAAAGTTGTCATCATCATACGGGCTGTTGTACTTGTCCTGGCCTCGTTTGGTTCGTTTGGTGTTGTCATGATAATTGTAATACTGCGGAGATTAGACTGGAAAATCATCATTGAAGCTGGCTACATGATTGGCCTCTTCTAAACACAAGTGGCGAGGGATCACAAAGTTATATGAATAAGTCACTGTGTTCACATTTGCCATGGACACTGTTAATGGCACTGGTCGTGAAATGGACCATCTAAATGCGTTCAGTAATTGCTTCAGCGGATTTCATCACACACATTTTGAACCGCTTGAATTCTTTTCATCCCTGGTTATCGTCCAATCCTAGGATTCTATGCATAGTATAATCAATTCGTTCTTTTCTAACACAAGTGCAAACAAGGACAGTGTACCTAAATACTAGTACAACTCTTGACTCTGTACTTGAATTGTTGTTTATGTACTTTATTTCTTTAATGAGGATGGGAAAAGTACCCTGTGGCTTATTCAAATTCCTCTGCTCGTGTAAATACAAAACAGCGTACACTTGTAACCCTTACAAGTGCTTGCATTGTAATGCCAGCTGAAGGTTCTATAGAACAGACTGTGGAGAAAAGAACTCGCAATCTTAATATTGCGTGGAGAAGGTCTTAATGTTGAATAAGGAACAATTTTCCAATTGAATTGCCTCAGTAGTAGGTGGGGGTCCAGGATGGAATTATAGAATGGAATTTTAGACTCCTCAGTGGAAATAATGTCCAGCAACACAATATCCCTTTCGAGAGACAGAGATATACATTAACTATACAGCCATGAAACACAAGAAAATACGCCATAAATCTTTATGCACATCTCCAAGACACCACACAGAAGAAATATGATTGTATTTAGCGCACGTCATACAACCACAAATTATGTATGATGTATTTTGTATGGCTATATTAGATAGTATTATTATGCTTTTTATAATGAAAGGGAAAGTAAGCTGTATTTGGAGAATTACAAACTAAATTTGCATGAACATACATGTATATTCATACTAACCACGTAATTTTGCTCAATTATTTTGCGCTAAAATGCAAATCCAGAAAAGGGTTACTCTTTCATTAAAACGGAATGCTATTGTATTGAGATACAATGGTGAATAAAGTAAATACTTGGCGATGAGAGTCTGTACGGTGTTACGAATATGAATTTCAGAGTGACTGCCAGTCACCTGACATAATTGACAGATCCAGTTTTTTATTTTAACGGTGAGCCCTTTTGTGTTTAACATATTGATGATAGCCATACGCCAGAAATATAATATTGAGAGATGGAATTCCCCTTTCAGAAGAATGGCTGATGTGTTTGTATTTCAGTGAAACCTGGCCAGGGATGCGAATGCATCTGCGGGAACTGCTCTGATCATCAACCGATTAGCCAAACGCTAATGTTTCATGAGTTTGGCTAATGAAACGTGTCAATGGTTAAGATATTTTAAAATGAATTACGAAAGAGCCACGACAAAATCGCTGTATAAATTCTGCTTTCATTTCCAAGTTTGGCTACAAAATTTTGAAGACTAGATTTGCCCCAGCATGTGGAACGAGAGACCAGTCCTGGTTCTCCTGCTGCCGTATTTAAATTCATATCCAGGATCACATGTCCCACGGGACCATTTTCTCCCGTGCAGTGTGGGTCCCTTTCGACAGGTTCCACTGAGCCCTGAAGCTGCGTGTGCTCGCCGACCAGTGTTAAGACTACCGATGTTGGATTACAGCTCGTCATATGGCACCCTTTGTCTCCCGTGCCAACACATTTCCACGCCGGGTAAAACTTACCCGCAGGCGCACCCTTCGCAACAGGCGTCCATCACATTCTCAATCAAACACATATGAATTAACTGGAGGTCAATAAGTTTAAAATCAGAGGATATGGGTATTATAGTACCACGATGAACACGGGGGGTGGGGGGTGGGGTGGATAGCGGGAAGCGGAAGTGATCATAAGGTACATCGCTTCCTGCATTGAATACGGTGAGACCTTGTCAAAATGACACCGTTTGTTGGTTTAAACATATTTTTATTTCCGTAAAGATACAATTGGGAAACAGGGCAAGTGTCCCGTTTGTTCTTTGTTCAATGTATAAGACATTTCAGTAGGTAAAAAATAAACCAACTAACAAAGCATTTGACTTTGTCCCTCAAAACATGTGTCGTTAAGTGAGTATGCTAGATATCTCAGTGTCGGTAAATGGCTTCGATATCCTTCCATGGAGCTGGATATACGTTAATTTAGGGAATGGGGGTAGTAACTGAAAAAAAAAATCGTCCTTCTCAAACAAGATTAACATTACCTGAAAAATAATATATATTCGTAGATTTATTCTGCACGTTGTGAATTATAAGACCAAGTTTCTGTTCGCTTAATGAGCAGAAAGATCATGCCTTGACAATTCCGTCGTCTCTAGATAAAGCTCTATTATATCTACAGACGAACAAGCGAGAACAAAATAACCATGGCAACCTTGACAGACGAGATCTAAACAAATTTTAAAGCTGTCAAAGTTTGTATGCGAAAAAGATGGTTTCGCAGACTAACGCGTTGTTTTATTGTTTTAAACATTTATTTTTAAAAAGCTATTGGAAAAGAGGGCGGAGCTTTATGTGAATCCATTTCACAAAAAGAAAGGAGAGAGAAGTGGAGACAATGTGCAGGAATAACACGCCACTATCAGAATAAATACCACTTTACGCAGGCAGACGCTAAGGCAATGCAACATATTAACTGTTGACAGGACAACACGTCACAGACAGGGAGCGATAAAGGGGCATGTCATCATAAACAAGCACCACTTCACCACCCATAATTACGAATTATTTTCAAACAACATGAATATATATATATATATATATATATATGCTTCCCCCATAAAAATTCACAGCAAACTTTCTATATTCCATCATAAATGGAGCTGACTCTCCCTCGCTGTGCTTCTGCATAGCTTCTGGCATTTTTATTACTTTCAGCTGTTTGTAAAAATTTTAAACTGCAGGCAATAATAGAGACACTTTTGTCGATTTGTAGCGAACATCAAAATTGTTTATCGAATGAAAATGAAGAAAAGGAAAACAAAAAAAAAACAAAAACAAAAACAAAAAAAACAAAAAATAAAAACCAGAAAAAAAAAAAAAACCACAGGACATAGACATGTAGCGAACTCAAACATGTAAACATAGTAGTGTGTAAACATAATTAAGTGCAAAATTCCAAATGCGTGTCACATAAAATAAAATATAATTATATTTGAGACCCAGTCGTTACGAACATCCAAATTGTTTATCGATTGAAAAAAAAAAGAAAAGGAAAACAAACAAACAAAAAATTTAAAAAATAAATAAAAAACAAAAAAAACAAAAACAAAAAAACCTCAGGACATAGACATGTAGCGAACTCAAACATGTAAACATAGTAGTGTGTAAACATAATTAAGTGCAAAATTCCAAATGCGTGTCACATAGAATAGAATATAATTACATTTGAGACCCAGTCGTTACGGCGGCAAATTTAAAATACAGCATGATGTTTATATATATATATATACATATATATATATATATATATATATATATATATATATATATATATATATATATATATATATATATATATATATATATATGTATATACAGTGAAAACTCGTTGTAATGACACCATCTTAGAAATGTGTCAGATAGCTGAATATGTCAGATAAATGAATCAAACAACAAAGCAAATTAAATCTTACCAATTTTACCATTCAAAACTTGTGTCATTATAATGAATATGTCTGATATGTCAGTGTCGTTTTAATGGGGTTTTACTGTATATATATATATATATATATATATATATATATATATATATATATATATATATATAT
>OZ026626.1:24290602-24360597 GCA_964020975.1 Hermodice carunculata
ACTTGAAAATGATTGTTGGTGTTTACTGAATATATTGGTGGGGAAAAAGGCAGATAGACAGTTTTGGGATTATGACCAAGCCAGAGGAACCTCTACCTGCCTTGCCCACCTTGGCTTGTACCGTGAACCAATAAAGTGGTGAACCAAAGGCAGGACTTCATTTGTCACTTCCTTCATAGGACAATCCCTAGTGACAATTTTGGTGGAGAATCTTCCTGCTAACTCTCACCCATTTCAATGAATCCTCAAAAATAGGACTTTGCACCTGCCTGTTTCACCACTGCCACCAGCTTTTAACACGCGCCGTCAAGTGGCACTTCCACACCAATTAGACACCACAGAGCCTGCTCTACCCCCTTCAGCAGCACAGGGACATTTCACCACCACCAGCTACCCTAGACACCAGCAAGGACAACCAGGAACTACCAGATAACCAAGACACAATGTCTGACATTTTGTTAGCCCCTGATCCCTTTAAGGGAACAGGATCAGAGGACGCAATGGGATTTTTTCACCAAATTTGCTTCATTTGCAGCATATGAAAAAACTTGATGAGGCCCAACAGATAAGTACATTTCCCTTGTTGTTATAACCAAACGGCATGCACAATTTCACTGGTAGGTCAGTCACCATCTCAAGTTTGGTGGTTTTCGGAGCAATCGTGTACAGAAAAAACTTCGGACAATTTCTTCGTAAGGAAAAAGAAAGGTGAGAGAGAGAGAGAGAGAGAGAGAGAGAGAGAGAGAGAGAGAGAGATGAGAGAGAGAGAGAGAGAGAGAGAGAGAGAGAGAGAGAGAGAGAGAGAGAGAGAGAGAGAGAGATGAGAGAGAGACGAGAGAGAGAGAGAGAGAGAGAGAGAGAGAGAGAGAGAGAGAGAGAGAGAGAGATTTGAACATGTGTTGAAATCGAACTCAACTGGTTAATAAGAACCCAGCAGCTTGTGACAACAGCGAGCGCTGCGGCAAGCTGTTGGCTTAGCTTTCACGTGACCGCGATATATTGATTGACACAGCTTTCCACAAGACCTGCAGAAAAAGAACACCTGAGCAAATTCTTTTCTAACGTTGTATGTATGTATGTATGTATGTATGTATGTATGTATGTATGTAGGTAGGTAGGTAGGTAGGTAGGTAGGTAGGTAGGTAGGTAGGTAGGTAGGTAGGTAGGTAGGTAGGTAGGTGGGTATGGACAGTCAGTTTAAACTTATGCGGTAAAATTTAATTTATGTATGCAAATATTATTAGCTTTTGTAATGAACAACGGTTACCACTCTGACACTCGTCTATAATCCAAGGTGCACAAGAGTGTTGTCCCTGTTCGTTGCAGACAGCAGTGTCATCCGCAGTCTTCGTTTATCCTTGGTAAGCCACCTTCCAGTAAATGGTGACGTCTGGGCAACGCTAATGTAATTTATGCCAGTTCTAGTTAAACTCTTTTCATACAGATGGCCTGTGACTTTTCTGGATTAACGCCCTAACGCACAAAGAGCATATCCACATTCTTTAAAAAAAAAAGCTTTCTTTCAAATACCAGCGCGCCTGGTCTCTTAGACAGGTTTTGTGTTCAATGGTCTGTACGCTGCATGCCAGAGCAACAGCTGAGACATCTTTCCAGACATAACAACCTATCCGAGTCTGACGGTTCACTAATATTATTAATCGTCCCCATTTCAAGCGTTTAATCGCGTTTACTTCGAATCAAACTCTAAATCCAACCAGTACGTGAACGCAAGAGGTTTAAGACCTATTTTGTCGGATTCGTTGCTGCTTTTCTCATCTTCGTATCTTCCATGACCCCGTTTGTGCTCTAAAAGGGATTAATGGGAGTGACGTATCGGCCAGAGTGGTACTTTGTTCTTAAAGGTAAAAATATATCGAGCTGCTGATTTATAATCTTATATATATATATATATATATATGTATATATATGTATATGTATGTATATATATGTGTATGTATATATGTATGTATATATATGTATGTATATATATATATATATATATATATATATATATATATATATATATATATATATATATATATATATATATATATATATATATATATATATATATATATATATGAGCCTCCAGAGTCACATTTTCATATCATTTAATCCATAATTCAGGCCCCCGCCAGTACTTATTATTTTCTAGTTTGTACCCGTTACTCAGTTTCCAGACTCAAATTGTTGAGCACTGCGTGCTATCTCCTTGCCCCAGAAGTCAATCCTACCCGTATTACTTAATCTGGCAAGCGACATTCTGATTTCATATTTCACCAAAGGTAGCAAGGATTTATGAAAGGATACAAATGGAGGTTTATATTTGATGCAGTGCACTTATTCATTACAGAGACCCGAAGGTTCGAATTTTTAATCTAAATGCTTGCTCTTGGTGAAAGTGTTATGTTTGATAACTTACCTTATGTAGAACCCTTGCTATGGTGATTCACATGTATTGTCATTGTATGCACCCAACATCTTTTTTCTCGATGTGTTTTCCCTCTGAATGGTAGCATTTTGTTAATATTTCCATTGTATTGTACTGTGTGTCTCGAATATATTATGTGCGCCTCTCCTTGCACTGTAGAACCACTCGATTAAACTTGTTTGTACTATTTTGGTAATCCAGATAAAATAAATAGGTTTAAATCAAATTATAATATCATATTTTACGTTGAAACCCGGCACAATCTCTTCGTTTACCTACAGCCGCGCGCAAAAATTTATTGGACACGCATGCATGCAGCAAGCTAGAAGGGAAAACATTCAAGATGATGTGCTTGATTTTATACAGAATCACTTAAAGGTCAACAGAAGGTCGTTTTGCCTCCTGCACCTATAATATGCTTGGTTGAGTGTGACTGTAGGATACCTTAAAGCAGCGATGATTCATCGCGTGCACGGGGATAAACCATAAGTGTACTTCTCTGCGGCAAGAGTGTGATAACGTCTTGTACTGACCTTGTTAGACCTATTCGCACATTAGTTGTGTTGCCCTTGGTTATACCTCGTCTAGTAACTAACAGCATCTTCTGGTACAGCAGCAAGTCAATAGATAATATTGACGGGAAACTATGATTGTTGAAAAGGGAAAACCGAATTACTTTTATCAACTTTAGAGCATAAAAAACAACATACAGTGAAACCTCATTACAATGACACTCAGATATCTGACATATTCAACATAATGACACAAATTTGCCTTGGAAAAGGTTTATTTTCTTTGTTATTTGATTCATTTATCTGACATATTCATTTATCCGACACATTTCGTAGGGAACAGATGGTGTCATTATAACGAGTTTTCACTGTAATAACATGTCAATTATCACAAGAGTAGAATCCCACACTGCAAGAAACACCCACCGGAAGTATTCCGAGGATATGGAATGGGTTATTCCCGCTGGTGTATCACGTCGAAAACAAAAGTACAAATGAATGCATCTTTAATCAGCATGAATGAGATATATGTTATATGAGTCCATTGCTTCTATTCTTAACATCCATGGCTTTCAAGGTTGTCGGAGAAAATACCTTTATCATAGTCTGATGATCATAGGTTTCTCATATTTTAGAATTTCAGCAGTCTTTTGGCCGGTGATATTGTTAATGACAAACAAACAAACAAACAAACAAAAAAAAAAAAGGGGGGGGGGGGAATTTGAAAAGAAGATTTGCCCCACAGCAAAATGTGTCTGGGTCCCTTCAACATATTTTTTTTTTGTATTTGCAAAATTTGCGTAAATCGAAGCCTACAACTTTGGTTTATGGTTCATTGAATGAGGCTGTGTCACATACCTACAAATTCAAGGTCCTATTTATTGAGCATGTTCAAATTTGATACATGGGTGACTCATGGACTGTATTCATCACGGTGCGCCTTAAAAAAGTTGGCTGCGAAAATGGTACTTTCATTCACATTCTTATTTTGAAAACTCACTGCGCTTTCAATCGTCGCTTTCCGTTCATTCCCGACACCTACATAGCGCGAAAGGCTAGTGACGTCACAAACACAACACTGCTGGCTGACAGGGAAGACTTCGACGATATATGCGAGCTAGGGCTGTCAGGTGTCAGTTGGTTTAAACAAATTTTATTCATCCTTCACCAACTTCATCAACGAGATTAAAATGCATGTGGAAATATTAATTTTCGTCCCAGTTCCCGCCCAGGATGGGTCGGTTTGTTGCTGTTAACTGTAGCAACACAAGTTCTGCAGCTTGTTTACACGCCCCCTCCCCCACATGAAATTACGGAGAGCGTGGACCGGGAGCAGTCGAGATTTGCAGGGACAAGTGGTGAGGCCCTGGGAACCGATGATCGATCCTACCTGTATAGCCCAGTATAGAAAGTACCCCCCCCCCCCGGGGGATCGATCTAACCTATGTAGGGAACACTTTGTTGGAAGCTACTTTGATTTGTCAAATATGACGATGTTTAGGATATGTTTGGCAAGAAAAAACTACTGTTGTTGCCAAATGCCGTCTCATGGCTGGACAGTGGAAGGATTTATAAAACTGACCAGATTAGGAATTATTCATAAAACCAGGAACAGTGATATATTTTTTTACAGTATTTACAAATTAATATTCAGTATGAAAAAGGGTGGAAATCATGGACAAACAAGGACCCATCTTGTTCCATACCCAGGTCTAGGGTTGAACAGTCTGTAACAGGCTGAGTTAGCTGGCCAGTGTGATGCACATATTCAACTACTGCTGTATATTACGAGGTGTTTAATCCCATAACCAGACAACACTTGTTTGGATAGTTACCACATTAACGCTTCATGTACCTAGCAGCCAAGACCAGTGTGTGTGTGTGGGGGGGGGGGGGGGGGGCGGTCTTTCATTTTTTCTGTCATGCACCACAGTTTGTGACAGTCCACGGCGAGCTCATTGTACCTTTGTCGTTAATATGGAATCAGAAAATAAGTCAGTAACAAGGGTACACTTGGGTTTGTTATGTGAGGGGACCGATATTATGAAATATGCTTGCAAGTCACCAATTGATACATAATTACTATTGTATATTAAGTTTGTACTTACTATATATTTACCTTATATGCACATATACATGAGAAACTAATGCCCCCAACTGCTTTTTCTATGTGAAGTATTGTCTTGGTCTTTTTCTAGATTATGTACAGGCTTTTGCCATCTATCTGTTTGGTCATGTGGCGTTAATCCTTAATTAGTCCTAGTAATGTTTGTGGTCTCCTGTGAACTTACTCGGTACTTTTATATGTACAAGAGGGATTTATATAGGGCTCCGCCCTATTTCCCAATTGTGTTGTAATAAAATATGTTTAAACCAAGTCAGTAACAAGAAAATATTTACCATTGCTACATAATGGATACGATATGAAATACAGGATATCATAAGCAGGTGTACTGATGACGATGTATATGGAAACGTAAATTACTGCCCTCCAAGGGTCGCGAGGTTACTGCCGGGTAGGGGTTTTGATATTGAAAGCTATTCATAAATGCTAACTTGTATTTAATAATCCATAAACCACACACATGGGAAGGGAAAATTAACTGTTTGTTCAGACTTGAATGTGCCGTAGGCTTAGGTGTAGGCGTAAGCCGTAGCTGTTTCCGTGAATGCTAGAATTTGAAACACTTCAAGACCTGACCCATCCTGACACAAATTCCAATTTACGGCATTCATGCTTGTTTTTGTTAAATGAAATCTAGTATTTTTTATAGGAAATATCATTGCCCAGACGGCAAGATGGGGTCGTCTGGGTGTACCACGACTGCACTCCCTGTCCTGTTGCAGCACTGGTGACGCTTGGGTTCTGGGCGTCCCCTCATGTGTGTAAGGCTGACTGATCTTTTCCTCTGCTGCTTCCGCTTTTATTATTAATTCTCCTTCATCCTTGTCAGACGACGTAAATGAAAAACTTAATTCAAACTCCGGAATTACTATGCTCTGTTGTATCTGCTATAACTCTTGGCAAACTGAAGGCACTCTGGCTTATGAAACATACACCATAGCCCGGGGGTTCCGTTGGTGAAGTCACTAACACTTTCCCACATCGGGCCATGATCGAATAAAATTCCCGCGCTTTTCTGTGGCAAATGAACGTTGCTTTTAGAAGTAAAGAAAACGCTTTTCGAAAATGAAATTTAAAACTTTGGTTTTCAAATATCATTTGGTTCATTGGATGTGGCCTTGTCACAAACTTATAAACTGAAGTTCGAATGACACCACTATGTATAACTCTTTTGAACTAGTTTAGAAAAACACGATCCATATTCATCAATTTCAAACCCAACAATAACAGCAAACATGATCTTTATTCATAAAATTTCTAACCCAACAATGACAACAAAGGAATTTTACAGTTGCCAAAGCATCAACATTTATCTCCCAATACCAATGTGAAGAAACACATTTCACTCCTGACTTGAGACAGGCAGTCAGCCATAAAAGGCAACTGATGGTTTTAAACCGATCCTCTCAACCTTTGAAATATTCTTCATTAACTACAGACTATAGTGTTGATATGTACAGGCCTAACCACTCAAAACTCATTTCTTTTACTTCTGCCAAAGATAGAAAGAGACCTGGTAGGCCTATCACTCTGTAGTTCGCCTGACTTGTCAGTCAGCTACGTTAACAGCTAAAGAAGAAAGTAGGCCTACATCGTTTTTGAAATATTTATGAATCTGGAACATTATAAACACACTCTACCTCCACTATAACTTTGAGTCGGAGAACACAACCCACATCACAACGTTGAAGGAATTAAAGATTTCAATTGTGTCTATTTGCCTAATTTGCATGAATTCAAATTCTACAACTTTGGTTCATGGTTCATTGGGTGTGGTTATGTCACAAACCTACACATTGAAGTTGAAATAAACAGTAGTCTTGAATTTATTCAAGATTTAAATTTTTGTAGTCGCCTAATTTGCATAAATTAATATCCTACAATTTTGGTTCATGGTTGATGGTTTGTGGGATGTACCTATGCCACAAACCTATAATGTGAAGTTGGAGTGGCACCTCTATCTAAAATAGTTTTGAAGCTATTCAAGATTTAAATTTTGCATATTCACCTAATTTGCATAAATCCTACAACTTTGGTTCATGGTTTACTTCATGTGGCTTTGCCACAAACCTCTTAATTGAAGTTGAAATGGCACCTGTATCTATAATAGGTTTGAAGCTATTCAATATTTAAATGTTCGGTATTCACGTTACTGGCATAAATTCAAGTTCTGCAACTTTGGTTATTGGTTGATTGGATGCGGCTGTGCCACAAGCCTACAAATTGAAGCTGGCATTACACCTCTATCTATAATAGTTTTGAAGTTATTCAAGATTTGAATTATGCATGTCCACCTTATTTGCGTAAATTAAAATCCTACAACTTTTGTTCATGGTTCATTGAAGGCAACAATGTCACAAGCTTATAAATTGAAATTGAAATGACATTCCATCTCTAATATTTTAAAGTTATTCAAGACTTAGATTTTGTGTATTCACTTGATTTGCATAAATTAAAATTTTGCAATTTTGGATCATGGTTCATTGGATGCGACTATGTCAAAAAAACTTTCAAATTGAAGTTTAAATAGCACCTCTTTTATAGTTTTAAGATATTTAAGATTGAAATTTTGCATATTCACCTAATGTGCAAAAGTTGAAATCCTACAAATTTGGTTTGTTGGATGAGACTTTACCATAAACCTATAAATTCGGATAGGAATAGCACCTCAATGTATAATAATTTTGGTTACATTCAACTTTTAAAGTTTTCAATGCCAATTATTAGCATGATTTAAAATCCTTCAACTCTCATGTACTCAATTATATTGGCAGGTGTCACAAACCAACACATGCACAATGAAATTGTGTGTCTCTCTGCAATAATTGGAAGATATGGAGCTTTTAAGATTTTAGCTGCCAAGAAAGACTGAAAGCTTGGAAAACCGAAATGCCTGGCCAAGAATCACCATGTTGTATTCTTGGATATATCTTGGAAAGATAGCAGTCTCCGTAGAATCGTGTCATGTTTGCGACAGTTTGCATTTGCATAGTATAGACTTACTGGCTAGACGTGCGTAAAGCTTGTAACATACGCAATCATAATGTGCTTGCTGTACAAGGCAAAGCATAACGAGTTTTGTCAGAAAGAAGGAACGTTGAAAGTAAACATGTCCGAATCCTGGAAAGGATAGCATACAGTTATATTTTGAAATGGACATTTCTCCAGGTAATCACATACCTGTACTTATCCATACAAGGATAATTATGCACCCACCACACATCAGGGTTGCTGACAAAGCCCTGTATATGTAATTAAAAAGTGTGCGTGTGTCAACACACACATTTCTGTTTTTCCTAAAATATTTTCTTTCTTTCTTTCTTCTTTCTTTCTTTCTTTCTTTCTTTCTTTCTTCTTTCTTTCTTTCTTTCTTTCTTTCTTTCTTTCCTTCTTTCTTTCTTTCTTTCTTTCTTTATTTATTAATTTAATTATTTTTTTTTTTACCAGCAAATTTGTCCGACATTTTCTCGGACACTATTATACATAGAAACTCCAAACTTGGCATGATTGTACCTCCATACAATGAGTTGGGACTTTTTATACAGGGGAATAATGATGCTTAAAATTAGCTAAATTAGGGGCATATGAAATTTTAAATCTTGAATATCTTCAAAAGTATAATAGGTAGAGATGTCACACCAACCTCTACTAGTGGGTTATTGACCATTGCGCATCTGATGAATTTAAAACAAAGATTGTATTAATTTAAATTATGCTGATTAGCATTTGAAATTTTAAAACTTAAATATCTTCAAAACTATTATAGATAGAGATGCCATTTTCACTTCCACTACGGGGTAATTAACCATTGCGCGTGTAATGAATCTAAAGCAAAAGTTGTAGTAATTTAAATTATACTTATTAGCAGCATTTGAAATTTAAAAACTTGAATATCGTCAACACTATAATAGATAGAGATGCCATTTCAACTTCTACTCCTGTGTTATGGAGTAGCTGTACATTGCCATACCAATATGCTTTGAACCCACCCACCCACACACACACACACACCACACACACACACACACACACACACACACACACACACACACTGATTTGCTATGCAGCAAATCATCTTTCCTAGTTCTTTGGTGTATTTCTATAAGGACAGCAGCATCCAAAGACGAGATAACACGATCTAAGAACCTGTGAAAAGCTAGGTCGGCTATGCGACTTCCTCCCCCATGGAGAGTTACCGCAACACTATTCAGCTGTTGTCCATGCAACCATCCAGAACTTTGCCCTGGATGCATTATGTTGCACTCTCTTTTGGAGAAAAATAGTGAAAGTAAAGAGCATTTAGATAATTATTTTCAGGCCACCACGCAACCCGCAGTGACGAGTCAGTCATGCATCTGAAGAGATCCCCACTGCACGTATAACTTGCATGCTTGGCTTAAACATATGTATACAAAAATTCGAGAGGCTTACCAGCTTATATTAGATCAACATATAGATAGAAAGACGACACAAGATTAAGCGTCTAAAACCCCAAATAGACGACATACATGGCCACATTTTTAGAATAGAAACTGGGATACCAGTCGAAAAGTGTGAGTTTTAATTTTTGAAATTTGGAGATTACATCGCTAATGTAATGTGATCAGTGATGATTTACTTGGTTAATTCCTGTTTAGATCTCCCCAGGTGATTGATGTAATGATGCACAGCTCCTAAATTTTCCTTCATTTTAGCTTTCCGGCTAGTCGTTTCTCTTGATTGTGAAGAGTAAAGTATGAAAATTAAAATATCCAATATTGTATATAAATATATATAGTATTAGCTTAAGGGTCCTAAGAAATAAAAAAAATATAGCATGCATCATGAAACAAAATCGAATGTAGAATAACATGTAGAATTACATAAATAGATATAATGAAGCAGATGACCTATACAGGTCAGAACATAATTTATTATTGAATCTACAAACTTTTTGTTAACAAGAGCACGTCGTCAACTAAAATATGTGCATAATAAAAACTTTATATTAAAAAGCTTTACTTGAGAAATAAACTAGAGCTCTCTGATGACAATACTGGTCATTGTAGTTCTCTTGCAGAAGCAAAAACGGAATTACAAACACACCCACACCAATATATATATATACAGTAAAACCTGTCCTTGTGGACACCTGTCTACTGTGGACACCTGCTTAATGCGGACAATTTTGGCCAGAACCGAATATTTTTAAGTCATTTTCATATTGGTGATACCTGTCTACAGTGGACACCTGTCTATTGTGTATTGCGGACACTTTTTGGGGTACCAAATGCAACAACAACCTGCCTATTGCGGACAAAATATATCAATGAAATTTTTGCAACTTGTTATCTTCCAAGTTGTAATGCCTGAACAATGCTGTGCATGTTAAGCTGGAATCAAAGACTAATTAATCCATTGTTCAGTGGCCCAAAACATATAATGAGCTCACTCAGCCAAGCAGTTAGGCTGCAATGCCTTAACGAACATGCCAGGTGTCTCTGAGCACTGGTGCTCCTGTTGAGTGAGGTTGCTCACACTTTCTCTATCAAACAATTACGCTCCATAGATCAATCATTAAGCCTAAAACAAAGGACCCACTGAGACTTATGTGAAGTTAGTCACAATTTATAACAATGGCATGTACAGTTATGCTGTACTCAAAGGATAGGATATCCCTTTGGTATGTTTGTTTTTTGTTTCTTTTCTGTTAGTAAAAGAAATTACGCAAACTTTCTTTAGCCTGGTAAGCCCATACATACCCAATTTTCCCTTAAAAGGTAAAAAATGTAAAATCCCAAATTAAGATGCGTTTGAGTCAAGTGTCAGGGGCATAATGTACAACAACTGAGAGCAAATGTACTCTGAGATCCCAAAAGTTCAGCCCCTGCCTATTGTGGACACCTGTCTATTGCGGACACTTTTGCCAGAACCACAGGTGTCCGCAATAGACAGGTTTTACTATATATATATATATATATATATATATATATATATATATATATATATATATATATATATATATATATATATATATATATATATATATATATAATGATGTGAGGTTCCTTTTCGGGTTATGGGGAGCATACAGACTAGGGAAGCGAACATCGAAATACAAAGCAGCAGGGAGAAAGACCTTAAAACCTAAGAGAGCACTGGAGATGGCCACTTATTTGAGCAGGAAGCAACAAAGCACTACAATAACAGCAAGTATGGGAGCCGGGCCTGGATTTTTGTGAGAGTAAGGGAGCGAGAGCCCAACTTGTCATAGCCTCTGCCTTGTGACACAAGTAACCAGGCTCAAATCATCTTCCTGGGTGACCTTGTCCTCGAAAGTGGAAGCCCACAGCCTATAGAAAAAATATATAATGAAATATCACTTTGTTATGTTAACATGCATTGGAGAGAAATGCTGCAATGGGCTTAAAGTTGGCCTCTGTGGCAGCAAAAAACTCAGCTGAGTCCAAAGCCCAGGCCTGCGGGTCCTGGCGATGATTATTGTCTGTCTGCTTGTTTAGAAGCCAACAGGGAGCTGCAAAAAGCCATATAGATTTTAACCCTCAGACATTAAGTCATGCCGCAGGCAGTTGCCATATGTCAAATGCGTATTGTGTTTCGCTTTCTACCTTCATACTGGTGGACATGCAACTGTCGGATGAATAATCATATATTGGTTTGGTTTAAACGTATTTAATTTCCAAAAGGAAAACAATTGGGAAGAAGGGCAAAGCCCTATATTAATCCCTCTTGTGGAGAAAAGACGAAAGCACAGGACTGACTTGACAGCACAGTTCCAATGAACCACCGTTCATCAAGTCCAGGGGAACTTAATGAGCAGCGTGGTGGAGAAAAACAAACAGAAGGATAGACGCCACTAGAACAAACAGAGATAGCGGGGCTCATGAAGTTATCAATATTTCCAGTATATATTACTATACTGGTAATATCATATATTGTCGATATTGCTGCATGTACTTTTTAAATTAAGGAATCCTTGCGTAACCTTTCTGTGGTTAAAACGCACCAGAAACACCCGGGTGCAAGCATTTCGTCCCCTAATCCCTTTTTATGAGCTCTATCATAATTCTGTGCGAAGGTTTTGAGAAGTAATCTAAGGAATCATGCGCCTTTGGCCAATAGATTTCCGTGGCCCGTTCAAGCGATAGCTGTCTTAATTTGATCAGAAAAAGTTCAACTCCAACCATTTTAAGATAATTTTCTCATTCTTGTCAAATGTAATCGTCAGTGCAATTTGTAGTGCCGTCAGCCTATTTCTTTTGCAGCTAAGTATTATTCCGGAGACAAACAACAACGTAAACAGTGGGTGATGAAGAGTTACATACAGTATTGATGCTCACTAGGAAATACTCGAAGAACAGATTGTTTAGTTAAGTTTAGTTTTTTAGTGGTTTGATATTCATTTTATTCAGATTTGTATACAAGTGGGTGTAATACACAATTATACAGGCATTCAAGTTGGGGTAAGAAACTGCACTAGAGCTTGTGGATTTTCCATGAGGATAGCTGACACTGTACGACATCAGGCACAACAGATGAATTGACATACAATAAAATACTAACAAATTATATAATTTGAAAATGGAAATTAAAAACAAATTAGATACTATTTAGTACATACATCGTCAGATTCTTTTTAAAGGCTTATAAAAAGGTGCATTTTGTGTATATTGACAGCATGTTCTTGTAAATTTAGGGATATGCATATTGTTAGATTGTCTGGTAGGATACGAATGAACATATGAAACCAAATTAAATAGTATAAAACATCAGGCGGGAAACGATTGCTAGGATTGCGTCAGGATTTTAATATTAGAAGCCAAAATTTACCTTTTTCCTGAGAAGACCTACACAGAATTTGAATTTGTTAAATTTCTGCATCAAAACCAAAAAAAATTTGCAAATGTTGGTAGGCATTTACCACTTTCAATAGCCATTTTGAGGTTTCAGTAGCATTAGGCTATTTTGGGTAGTGCTAGCGCTAACCTAGGATTGATTATTTTCTGCATAAATGTACCAGTAAAGCACAAATAAATCAGGCCCAATCATAGTAATTTAATATTTCTAAAATAATATTTGCCTCTCTTTTAGTATGACTAAACTGTTTCGGGAGACGGCTAGTCATCTTTTCTTCTTTCCAACATAGTGCTGGGGAAAAAAATCCTACTGCTGCAAATTGATTCAGTTTTTTTTTTTGTTTTTTGTTTTTGTTTTTTGTTTTGTTTTTGTTTTTGTTTGTAAGTTTTTTTTCTAATATTATTTTTCTTCTTTTTTTTTATTGGTTTGATTTGAATTTGATTTTTGGGCGGGGGGGGGGGTTGTGTGCAACGGCTTGTAAATCTTATGGGTATCTGGCTGTCATAGCGCTCTTCCTTGCCTATATAGTACAATCATAGATTATGGCTGCGCCGGTCTGCGGCTTACCAGTCAAAGGGCTACAAGGACAATGGGAAAATCACGTTTGTCAGTGCACAGTATGCGTGTAGACATACATGTGACAGCAGACGACAGAGGCTTGTTGTGTTCTGAGTAAAACCTAATCTGTTTTCAAATATGATCAATATCTTTTAAAACTCAAGTCTTGTATGTTTTGCTAAATTAATCAATTTTTGCTGAAAAAATCTACTACCATGTAAACTAAACTCTCTGTGATTAAAAGGCCAAAATAATGCATATTTTGACGGAATAAGTGGCATGATCGTCAAGCGTCTTCTGATCGTATTAATAGACGGAGCCATTTACTTAAATCGTAGAACCTTGGCGCCAATAACAATCACCCAGACTTTGCCAAGGAAGGCTGTTATCTGTTGACATGCTATCCAGGTAAGTCTCTCCCCCAAATGTTTGTTAAAATATTTTGAAACAAGACAAGAATTGTCAACATGGATGGCGCAGACGACATTTGAAATTACCGGTCGCTGCAGACCGCTTTGACCTAGAAAGTTTAATTCCTGTATTGATAAGAATGAGGCCGGATTTAACAGCATCACGGCTTAATCTTATCTGGATATCCCGTTGAGATGTTTTCTATAAACGATGGATTTAAGTAAAGACACCGAGCAGACGACGGGACCCATCCGGGTTCTGTTTGATGCGAATCAAATGAATCATAATTATGGATCACTGGGTGTCCGTGCTGTGGTGACTAAGTATTGTGCAGTCCTTTCAGTCAAGTAGCACTACGGCGAAGCCAAAAATCTAATTACACTGGAATATTCCCTTTGCTGTATAAAATAACACATTCATATGCAAATTGGTTGACAGCGACCATAATTTTCTGGAAAAAACAAAACAAAACAAACTTGTTTGCCTTCAGATCTATGCTTTGCTTTACATTTACTATTGAATTTGCACTTTAGATCCACCTAATTTATTTACATCGTGCCAACAGGTTTTTCATTATAAAGTCACAGCTACAGAGCACGCCGAGGAAAGGTACACTTTTCTCGCAAGTGGCAACAAAATCTACACCGAACTTGGATCAAAGTATAGGATTAGCAATCGACACTGGTCCACTTTGAGCGGCTGACCCCCTCCACCAATCTCTCTCTCTCTGTGTCATTTATATCAATAGTTGCAACCATGCCCCCACACAGGGGACGCATCTCCTGGGTGCGACAGGTCAAACGTTGGCCTGAAGGCGGACTTTTGTTGGCAGCAATCAATAAAGATATTTCAATACCCTTTCATTCAGTGTGGGAGGAAGGGAGGGAGGCAGGTACCTTAGTGAGGGAGACGTCGACAAAAACGTCTGTAATTACTCCACTCTTCAACCCGAGGCATTACTACAGCACGTGGAAGTTTCACATTTTCAGACGCAGGGAGCTCAAGCACTACGTTGGTATTTTCAGAAGCCATTTCTTTGGTCAGGTTACTGCGGTGACAATCATATCATCAGCTCTCCTATCCCCTTATTAACGGCGAGTGTCTGTCAATGTATTGAAGAAATATTCATGAAGATAATAGAAACTAGTTAAAGTAGATTTGCTTCACAGCAAATATGGGTGCCGTCGAAATGAGAACCATTTGAAATTCTGCACTTTAACATTATTCAACATAATCTAAATGTTTAGTCTAGCTTAATTTGCATAAATTAAAACGCTTCAGCTTTGGTTCTTGGTCTAATGGACGCGGCCACGTCAGAAACTAATAAGCTAAGGTTTGAATGACACACCTATCTCTGATCGTTTGGAAGCTATTCAAAATCTTCATTTTCTGTATTTGCTTAATTTACATAAATTTAAGCATACAACTTTGGCGTATGGTTCAGTGGATGCGGTTATGCCACAAACCTACAAGTTGAAGTTGGAATGGTTCCTCTGTCTACAATAGATTTGAAGATATTCGAGATTTAGATTTTGTGTATTTGACTTATTTGCTTAAATTAAAATTGCACAACTTTTGGTTTTATTGCAAGCACTTTTGTCACAGACCTATAAAGCAAAGCTGAAATGGCACCTCTATCTAGGATAGTTTTGAAGCTATTCAAGATTCAGATTTTGTTTATTCACCTAATTTGCATAAAGTGAAATTCTACACTTTGGTTCACGGTTCATTAGATGCTGCTATGTCACAAACCCACGAATTGAAGTTGGAATGGGCCCCCTATGTTCAACAGTTATGATGTTATTCGAGATTTAGCTTGTGTGTGTTTCCCTTATTTTCATAAGTTAAAATTCTACAACTTTTGGTTCATTGGATGCACTTATGTTACAAGCCTATAAGGTAAAGATTAAATGGCATCTATATCTATGGTAGTTTTGAACCTATTCAAGATTTAAATTTTGTGTATTCACCTAGTTTGCATGAACTGAAATTGTACATTTTGGTTCATTAGGTGCGGCTATGTCACGAAATACAAATTGAAATTGGAAAGGCACCTCTATGTAATACAATTTAGGAGTTATTTAAGATTTAATTTTTTTAGTATTCACCTAATTTCCATAAATTACAATTTTACAGTTTTAGTTCATTCGATGCGGCTATGTTACAAACCTTCAAATTGAAGTTCAAATAAAACCTTTATCAATAATAGTTTTGAAGCTATTGAAAAATTAAATTTTGCATATTTACTGAATTTGCACACTTTAAATTCTACAACTTAAGTTCATGGTTCATTTGATGCGGCTATTTCACAAACCAAGGAGAGTAGACTCTCAACCCTCCTTGCAAAAACCCATAAATTGAAGTTGGAATGTGAAAAACTCTGGACAAATTTGGTCGTTATGAAAGAAAAATAGAAAGAAAGAAAGAAAGAAAGAAAGAAAGAAAGAAAGAGTTGGTAGGTCTGTTTGATGTGCTCAGAGCACATTGTTCCCAGAGTATTCGATGAAACAATAATGACTTAATGCTGAGAAGTCTAAGCTCGATCGACAAGTTACCATTGAGATTTTTACCAGGAATTTTAATATCCCACTTTTATAAACCTTTCCAGAGAGCCAATTTTCACAGTTTTAGTAATCAGAAAAGTCACTGAGAAGCCAACATCTCATGTTCATGTACATAGCCACACTAAAGCAAAATGAAAAAAAAAAAAAAAAAAAATGAAAAAAAAAAAAAAATAAATAAATAAAACAAAGAAAAAATAACCCCACCGTTTCTGAACATAATGTTATGTTATCAAGTTCTCTAGATAAATGATACATATATTTTGGTGAACATATCTAGACCCGATGCCTTTAAATATCATTTCAACAATATTGCCACCTCCTTTGTCTGGGACGCTAGACAATTTTAAGCACGGAGACTTGAAGATCACATGAAATGGAATCTTCTGGTTAACGTAACGCAGTGTCATTCTCCATCTTGAGGTTGGCCTGTGTCCACATGCCCAGTTGATAACGCACCACTATCATTTTTTTTTCTTGATCAGCATGGAGAAATACTCGCCTCAGAATCACTTATTTTTTATAATATTTGCCAACAGTGCATTTCAATGTCGGGGAAAAAAGAATCTCCTGGATGTATCTGGGTTACATTCATACAAGACCAACGCGGATAAAATGCTAATAACATTCAGCTTTGCCAAATATAAACACATGACTTGATATGGAATACCTTAGCAACTACACGAAGAATGTCCCTATCCCCACGCCAATCGATAACCCAGGTACACGACATATTTACCTGTGCTTTGCTCCTTGCATATGTTGATTGTTGGCCCACTGCAAAAACAACCACAAGGCCGCAGCTTGTCGGCAGGCAATACTAATCAATCAGTGAGAAAAGGGGACTACGAGTAGTAGCAGATGGGGGAAAGATTACCTAATTAGGAAAAATGAGGAGCAAGGAAAAAAAAAACAGTTAAGACTGTAAAATATCGGATCTGGACCAGAAACGAATGAGAAACTGACGAACTGCTGAATACGATGTATTTCGGTGGTCTCATGAAGAGATACAACAGTCAATCAATCGATTTTTTGTGGGGTTGGTTGTACTCTCATAAATCTTTGATAATAGGTTTTCCCTTGTAATCAATGGATACCCTGTTGCCAAGCCATAGCACTGAACTTATGTGCAAGTAAGAATTATCAGGAAGTCCCTTTGACGTACATATTTGGTGCGGAGTTGTCCACCGGGATGAACAATCTCCCTTGCTGCAGACAGCGGGGGCAGAGTTAATCCTTATCACCCTCGACCTATTACAGCTGACTAAAAAGTTTGAGTGCGTGATACGTCTTGTCCTCATCAGGTGTATTGCTTGGTGAAGGACGGGGTTCGCACAACGATTCAATAGGAGACACAGATAGACAACATGGTGCTCTACGTCCACAGATTTCTGCATTGATGTACCAAGAAGGCGCCGGAAAAAGACGTGAACTCGAACTTTCAGTCCGGTTAAGGGTCAATACTGCTTGATATATGGCTTCCTTAAAGCAGGAAATATAGAATGTGTCTGAAGGGAACTCTGTACGTCACCCAATTGGAAGAAATCTCAATATAACATAAGAGACATAGAACATGAACAGTCGATAACACTTCGTCACCTGCGAAGTTAAGACTACAACAGACTCCCCTCGCAACCCTTCCATTTTTGATATAGAAATAGTTGCTCCGAATCCGGAAGGAATGCAGTCACGTTCATAAATAGGTTTGATGGATCGATCTACGTGGGTGAGTTCCCAAGATACGAATTGGATTATGCTAGTGAGCCTTGCATAATGTCATTGTTCAGGTCTACCAACGAGTCAGCAGAAGTTGTAGGTTTGCTTAAAATGCCACTGGATTAAAAGGCGATTCGTTATCAGAACGCTTACCTTGGTGCAAAGGCTATATCAGATGTATCTACTGGTACCCGTATCGGATATCGGATTGCACCTAGATTGGTACCCATATTACCCTGGTCCATAGATGATGAATCATTTTTTCCACCCAGTTCTTTACTTCCATGTAGAAAGTATTTATGAAGGATGCTACGAGCAGCGAATGACGACCAATGTTACGTTTTTACCCGCTAGGAGTTTATGAGATCGTGTTCAGAAGCGACTTCTTGGTGCTCTGTATTGCAGGCAGATAAAAACGAGATGTTGAATATTTTTAAGAGTATACTTGCCTTCACGCACGTATAATTATGTACACACACACACACACACACTTTTTTCTTGTTAGGGCCTGCGAATTTTATCGGCGTATTTCACAACTGTTTGGTTAAAAGGATACCTGCGTGTCGTATATTAGTGTCTTTGGAGATCAGGTCATGTGTCTCCTAGGTCGGTCGTAATCATTGCGTGTCAACCAATGATTTAACCAGATGGCGTGGGTGGTACAAACTGTTGATGCCGTGTGGAAGTCTGTCACTGAAGGGTACCCAGAAGTCACGTATGGAACCAGTACTTGACATAATTTTTACTTATGTTGAAACTGAAAAGTATCAAAGGAGAGCACATTAGGTATTGGGAAATTTCAACACATCATTAATTAATGTTTATTAATTCTGTTAAGGACACGATTAAAATTCATAGCGTGTTTTGATGGGAATTGGCCGGTTGCATGCAAATGAAAACTAAAATGTGTATCGGCTGTGCATGTGGTGCGAACATAATGTGATTATTCCTCGCCACCTGTAAATATTGCTGTTACTATGTCACAACACGTTTCTCTGCATATGTACTTCAATCAAATTTATATCGTAATGTTTGTAATTCACTTTCACAGTCACTACATCTATTGTCCCATGGGATAAAAACTGGACCATTTTATGGAAGTTGCACATAATGGCGTCCCGAAGATAAATTATTTGTAATTGAATTAGATGATTATTGTCACTATTTGCTTCTTTGGTTGGTACCCAGTGCGTGTAGCATATTTAATAAATGTTTAATAACGACTCGTGACATTTCCTGAATGACATATGCGACTGTGTATTCCAGCGTAAGGTACTCTTCCAGTATTTGAAGGGTGGAGTATCTTTCTTGATTTGTTATCGGTTGCTGCATTTTTCTATGCAGCCAGTTTCGAGATGGCACCAAACGGCGTCCGTTAAGGTAATTTGACATGTAACGCGTCTATATTTTGTATGTTAGTTGCACGCGGTCGATGAAAATATTGTGCTTGTTTAAGCAATTAAACTTCAAAGGCAACTATTAACAAATATTTCCTGATTGTTTAATGGGTTAGGAAGGTCAGAATTAGCTTTAAGATGTGTATTCTCCCCAATACACAACTGAGTACACAAATATTTGGAGGGCTACCGCTGTGTATTCACATTAGTTTGAATGTTAAAGCAACCTTGAATAAACTAGTCACTTATGGAGCTGTGGTTATATGATGTTTGTGAGATATTAAGCTATGCATCTAGATTTACTGTTTGAAATTTGGTGTTTCTATGCGCAGTACTTTCAAGTTATGAAGTTGCCAATTACAATTGCAATGTAAAGTTATGGGAATGCACAACGCCGGCCCTCCACCGACTGCACTGCCCTCTTTTAGGCAGTTCTCGAACTTTCTGTTCTTGGCCTTGCCTGTGCCTTCAAGAAAATGACAACTGCGAAGAACGAAGCCATACAACCTGTCGGCCGCATCGAGTATTCGAATCAAGTGTTACCCAGACACTTTACCTTGTTGACATTGAATAGCCCAACCATACCTGAGACAAGTGACCTCGATTGAGTGGCCTGATGAACATGGTGAAAATACCTGCAGCACATTTGTAAATAGCTGAGCATGCCCTTCATTTGTACAATGAATGACCCTCACTTTGTATTCGCATATTCATTGTTAGGCATAAAACTAGATACAGTGTATATTGTTTTTGCTCATTGACACAACCCCAACAGTGAGAGAACAGGACAATTGAAAATCCAATAGAAGTAATCACATATACATTGTAGTCAGGATGACCCAGCTAAGGATGAAAATCACTAGCTACCACTACTGTCGCCTTATAACTTTTGATCGAGGTAAACTGCCATCAGCGGCGATTGCGCCATTCAAATGTGAACAAGGTGCAGAGAACCAGGAGCTTGTTTGGGTACTCGTCGGCCAGTTCCTTCTTGTAACCAGGGTTGTGCAATATGTGCCGTGGTTTAGCACAATTGAGTTCTGTTGGATGGTCTGACCTCTACAAGAATCTGGAGTTGTTTGTTAAAGTTTGCGTTTGAAGTTCAATGGCTTAATAAAGTAAGATTTGTACCGGTCCACCATTTGCAACCAACAAACACATAAAAATGTTATATAAAAAATGAGGAGCGCCCTAAGTTGAGTGCAACCAATATTTTCCGCATTTTGTGTCACTTTTTCGTAAGAAACCACTCAAATCAAATAAAGGTTTGTATTCATAAGAAAACCAGTTTCTACGGTTGTGTTAAAATCTGACCTAAGAAACATTGGGTTCATAATTGATTGAATTTATCAGTGGTTTCTCTTTTGTTCCATGTAACCATATTTGGTTGAGTTGATGACCAACATCACATGCAATAGAAATAACGTAACTCAAATGCAAGGTTGCATTTCAAATGAAACCCATTGCAGAGGCTGTGTAAATTCAAGAAATATTCAAAATTCAATTAGTAAACCGTTTTACGACAAATCTAGATGCCGGGCCTTGTATGTGTTCATGTTTGGTCTCTACAGGCGACCAGAGAGAGTGAGAGCTTGCTGGTAGATGCACAGGAAATATTTGGGAAAATTTGTCACTTCACAGATACATACTTTTTTTTATTGTTTTTGGACTAGGTTAATCTTTCCGCTCAAATTATATTCGTTCCATTGCAAAGAATGTTGAAATTAAATGGACATTAGGGACCGACGTTCCAACTTTGGAGGGATATATTTAGAACATTAGCTTAACACCGTAGGAACATCATTATCATTAGTTCAACTTGGGGATGAGCAACATTGTAGTTCTTTTCGGTCCGGTTGTCGTCAAAATCAATACTTTGATATTCTTCACAGAGAAATGTCAAGAGATGTTTTCCTATGTTTGATTATAATTAAAGGCTTATCTTAATCATACTGACCCGGGGTAGGATTAAAATTTCTGTGAGGATGCGTTGGACATATACTGTGGTGAAGCCCTCGGGGTAAAATTGATGTTTGTTTTCAAAATCATTTCTGCAGACCAGTTGCCATAGAAGTTAATGTTTGCCACGCCATGCATATCTGCCATAAAACAGTTTCAAATGCTTTTTTCTACTCTTATATGCATTCAGTAGATTTCCTTTAAACATAAAGTTCTTATAAAACAATATTGGGTGTACTTATTTTCGCGCACAAGATTTTCAAATGTTCAGATAAAAAGTATATTTTTTGTACCTCCGGAAAAACAGGGACAAGTGTTGTGATTTTTTCGTATTGCAGTATGCAGAGGATGATGCATATTAATTTATGATACATGCCGCACAAAATATTTTAATTCCTTACTCGTTATAGTGATATATTTGTAGTAATCACGGAGCCTTTTGGTAGATGTTGTGTCAGTGAAGCCCTGCAGTTTAAACTCGGCAGTTTCTTGTAAAATGGACAAAATGTGTTTGCCAAACTGTGTCAGAACTTGCAGTATGCGACAATCAGTACAGAAGAAGGGAGATTGGCTACCGCCAAATGCTGCAGTGTGACGGTGGATGCTTGTGGTGCTCAATGAACTCCCCCATCAAAGATGTAGTCTGGCATTTAAAAAATAAATCCACATTCGAGCCGAATCACGTAGTTAAGCTGCAATGCTGTTGTCGATAGGCAAAAAACAGATTGCAAAAGAAATATGTTCAATCGGGCATTTTGACAGCACACTTGTCTGCCCTCACCAACATCCCAAGCTAGTGATATATAACGTTGGAGAAATTCGAGACGTGTCATTTATTAAGACTGGAAACATACTGGCCTCTCAAGAAATCCATTATATCACGGAGTACAGTGTTATGCTTTCCTTCTCTGTTACATAAATTTAAGTTTGAGTGAGGGACATCATAAATTTCTATAAGTGCTCCTGATATAGTACCCAGTAACATGAATGCGTTATCACATAATGCTGTTACAGTGAAATCTCATTATAACATCACTCCGATGTCCGACATATAAGGACACAAATTTTCATGAACGAAAGTTTATTTTCTTTGTTATTTGATTCATTTATCTGACATATTCAGTTATCTGACACCTTTCATAGGGAACAGATGTTGTCATTATAACGAGGTTTCACTGTACTTTGCTTTTATGAACAAAGTAATGTGCAGTTCCCTTCACACATTTTCTCTGATTTTGCGCAGTTTTGACTACGGTGGTCAGTAGTGAGGTCATGCAGGACCATTTCGTGACCAACTCCGTTAGAGACAGAGTGTATGGCTTGTCAGACTTTTCGGGGCAGTGTGCAAATTTTCGAATCAAAGAAAATTCCCCGCCAGATCATTAGGTGAGGCAAAGACTGTCATCGAAGGCAGACCCTATAATATGTTACTGAAGGTTATGTCCTTTGTTGCAACCTTAAGACTCCAGATCGGTCAACAGATTGTGAGTATACACGTTTTGATATTTAAATAACTGCGTGGAGGTATATTTGTGAAATTGTCACATTGCTAATCAATTAATTATGTCAGTGTGCCAACAGTCTTACTGTTCTTCTAAGAATTCTTTCTTTCTCTCTCTCTCTCTCTCTCTCTCTCTTTCTTTACAGGCAGATTTGTCCGACATTTCATTTGAAAAGTATCACATGTAGAAACTCCAAACTTGGCAAAATTATACTTCTATAGATAAAGTCTGGCCTTTTTATAACGAGAGGTCATAGTTTTCAAAATTATGCAAATGAGGGCTCATTAAAGTTTTAAATCTTCAATATCTTACACACTATAGTAGATGTGGTTCCAAGTGTATAGGAGTTCAATCATAGCAAGATAAAGGTCATCTTAAATGTCAATGTCATGTCAAGGTCAAAGGTCAATATTAGGCGGAAATGTCATTTTTGAGGTCAAGGTTCACTTCAGGTAGAGGCCATCTCAAGGTTAAAGGCCATTTTAGATGGTGGCTTTCTTCTGGCCATAACTTGGTCAAATTTTATCCAATTTTTATGATGTTGGCCTGAAATTGTAGCTATTGTAGCAGTGCACATTTCTAAAAAAACACGTGACCTCTAAAGAGCAAAGACTTAGGTCAGTTGAACCTTTGAAAGTTTCATCCAGTCGTAACTTGACCAGTTTCCATCCAATTCTAATGATGTAGGACCCAAATTGTAGGTATTGCAACACTGCATATTTTATAAGAACATGCAACCTCAAAAGGGCAAATGTCAAGGTCATTTGGCCCTTTGAAAGTTTCATGTTGGTTCATGTTGGGCTTAAATTGTGGGTATTGTAACACTGTGCAATTTATATGTGACCTGTAAAGGTCAAAGTTCAAGGTCATTTGGCCTTTGAAATTTGCATCCAGCCATAAGCTTAATATAATGTGAAGTATCAAAGGATAAAGGTAGCATTTAAAATTTACAACTTTCGAAGGCACACAGACAGATTTGCTTTGAAGCAAATCTTCTTTTCCAGTTTTATCCTGTATTTCTGAGCAGTATATGTGATGTTACAAATTGTTTACAGGTGTGAACCAGCAGTACTTTTTAATGGCTGTGTATCAAACCTGGTGTACGTCACTCTCTATGAACAACTTCACCTCGCAAGTTTGTAAAGTTCATACCTAGGAGTCACAAAGTTCTAGATCTTGTCCAGTGTTAAGCTGCTCTACAATATATAGGACAGAGTCGTGTGGCACACTAAGACCAAGCTTTAAATACTCCAAATTAAACCAACAATGCTATATATCATAACTCTTTGCAGGTTCTTGCGAGTTGTTTTGTTTAATATGAACATAGTTATTTTATCTGGATGACCCTATAGTACATCGGGATGACTATAAAGTTGGGCTGTCTGGAACATAGAGACAAACACAAATCATTCACATGACACACAGGGCAGTACCATTTTCACCAAAACGGTTATCAGCATTACACAAGTGCATATTGTCAACACCAGTCTGATAAAGTAAAATTTACGATTACAGTGGTAGACCTACATAAAAAATCTCAATGTTTAGGTGCTCTTAAGGAATATGTAATACAAACAAATCCAGTCAGAACCATAGACCCTGGGAATTGCAGATAATTTAGTCATTAAAACGTCTAGTATCCATACTGATCTGTTGAACGGCTTCATGCATTTGAATATTCTGGCAATCAAGTGAACCAGCACTGCCATGCAGACATATTTCGGTCAGGCCATCTTTTAGAGATCCCACAGAAGTAGGGTTTCATGCGTCCTCAAGCGGGCATAAATATGGATACGGTCGTCGTGTTTTTCAGATAGCCTGAGGAAAGAATTATCTGATGTCTAAAACAGAGATCCATCTCTCTCCTATGTTTATAATAAATGCTGATATACCTGTTTCATGGACTATAAACCGCCCACACAACGGTTTATCATTAAACGAATTTGCATTAACAGCTGAATGTATGTATACAGTTTATCACTAATAAACCACACAATTGTTGACGAGCATTGCGGCAAATATACCAAAAAAACTGGGACCAACGACACTCGAATACCCGAAAGACAATACATTTTTAATGTCGTCTGCTTCAGTCTAAGCCGTTATGTGTAAAATGATTTCTATGGCAGCTTTAAAAGAAAATATACGTCCTTTAATATATGTATTGTTAGAGTCCTAGAAGTTACCTCCCATGGAGAAACTTTCTGCTATTGTCGTAATGTGATTCGAAAGTGGTAAATGCTCTATGGGTAGAAGGGCAACAGGAATGGTCTCTGTACAGCAAAGGGTTAACGCAGTAAAGAGTTAATATTACTTTGCCAGGCAAACATCTTTTATTGCAAACAGTGGCGGTGGTTTTACAGAAGGTGACAATGATAATATTCCGAAGGTCACAAGACCATTTCAATTTTTTATCCAAGACCAGCTGGGCCGGAGATATCATAGTGTTCTTGTTTTCTTGATTTCATCTAATTTTTGAGAAGTTTTCGTTGTTTGGGGATGGAGATGTCATTTATGCACATAAAATGGAAGTCCATTTGAGAATAGAAGATGGAAGGAATAGGTTGTGAAAATATTTGTTTTTTCATGGGAGGAACTGATGTCATTTCGTGATCCAATATTGTACCCATGTCGTTTGTGACTTTGGTGAAGTTACATCGCAAAGATTTTTATGAGTAAGTCCTTCAACTACTTTTGTTCATCCGGTGTCAGCTTATACTTTATGACTTGTACAACTCTTAAGTTCCTGTAACAACCCTAGGTGCATCCAATTGAACACTTTGAAGAATGCTTATGTCAGATTTTGTACATTCATCCTGAACCACACACGCATATTGTGATGAAGGTCTAACGAAGGAATCACTGGGGAGATGCGAGTGCACTTCTCCTAAGCTTATTCTGCAATCGTTTCAAAATACCTGTCAGCGTATGCCATTCAGGTAATTTTTAATTTATGTGGGCCAAACAAAACATATCTGTAGGGAATATGATATCAACATGTCTGTGTTGTTGAGCATTGTTAAAAGCTTCTTGCTCCAATAGTAGAATGCGATGATCAACGACTTTTTTCTTACTGATCAAAACTTATTTTATTTTTGCGGGGTTAATGGACACCAGGGACGTCTTTGATCAGTGTGATGATGATGAGAAGTCTTGGCAGACTGAGGTTGCGCTTTCAACAGGTCGTCAAGTGGGGAGCAGGCAGCAGCATCGTCAGCACAGAATATTACTCCTCGTGCCACAATATCTGTCAGGAATATAAGAGAGCGTAATAATGAACCGTACGGGGCACCTGCTTCAATACGACCTGTCGGAGAAGCTTTGTCTTGAATGATAACAGACATTATTTTTTACCAATTGGAATAAGGAACCCCATGTACATGCTGTCTTAATATTATCGTGAATACTTTCGCAAATTAATGTTTCCTAGGTTTAAGCCATGGTATATTACAGCCCTATGGTGCACAAGTGGACGCTGTAGTAGAGTCACCGAAATACCCCGTTCATCATGAAAATTTTAATAATCCATGAAGCACTGAGCACACACTTGCGACCTTGCTTACTAGAGTTTTCTAGTACTGCACGGGGGCTTGGGGGGGGGGGCATGGTTGCTAGTGTGTCACCAGAGCGGGGCAATATTCCTGTGTTCTTTGCAGAGGGCCTCTCATAAGGGCGGGGGTTGAATCGAGAGCTCAATGCCAGTAATTTCGATTGCTCTCTCGGGTCCACCCAGCCTTCTAGGATGAGACCCTGCTCTGATTCTCTGCTCCCTCTGTCACTACTTGAGTGTGTCAATTGGCAGCCACGGTGTGTTCTGACCTGGTGGCTACTGTCATTATTTTTACTATTATTGTGAAGAAGCGATGCATTTGATTCTATGTGTACTGTGTTTTATCGATATTTCTGTGCACATTTTCCCCAGTACTGGGGAGTTAATGAAATAAATATATAGAAATGCTCCTCCCCTGCCTCCTGGATGCTCCTCCCTTGCCTAACTTTTCATTCAGAACGGATGCACGCCTACATAATATTTCTATCAACGAGGATGACGTGAAGAAGGTGTTATCTTCTCTCCGACTGTCTTCCGCTTGTGGTCCTGATAACATTGGTAATATCCTACTCAAGAATTCAGCTGTGTCTATCAGTAAATCACTGACTAAAATTTTCACACAATCGCTCAACCAATCTTACTTTCCTAATTCTTGAAAAAGATCCAATATTTGTCCGGTTTTTAAAAAGTCAAACAGGCAAATAAAAAGTAACTATCGCCCTATCTCTTTACTTTGTAATGTTTCCAAAGTGTTTGAAAGACTAGTCTTTAACGCTCTCTACGAATATCTGACATATCATGATCACCTTACTCCCAAGAATTCCGGCTTCAAAGCTGACGATTGTACCATAAATCAACTTGTTTATATTCTTCACAACATCTACAATGGCCTGGAACTTTCCAAAGAAACAAGAATGGTATTCTTGGACGTATCGAAAGCATTCGATAAGGAATGGCACCCTGGTCTCCTTTTTAAGCTTAAACAACTGGGCATCTAGGACAATCTTACATCGTAGGTGGAAAATTATCTATCTATCTGTTTTCGGCGTGTGGTTATTCATGGACAGACATCTTTTTGGTTGCCTGTCGAAGCCGGAGTACCCCGAGGATCCATTCTGGGCCCTTTATTATTTCTGGTATATGTTAATGACCTTGTAGATAATCTTACATGTGATGCCAGACTCTTCGCCGATGACACCTGTCTACTGGAACTTGTTAACACCCCAGCTGAGTCCTTGCAGCACCTTAACACAAATCTGTTTTCAATATGGAACTGCGGAAAGCTGTGGCGAGCAATCTTTAACGCTCTTAAATCTTTATCTGTTGTGTTTTCTGCTAAACGGCCAAAACCTCATCACCCCCCCCCCCCCCGCTTGTCCTTGGTGAATCAACAATACCTGAAGGAGATATATATACTCATCTTGGCATTACCTTAAGCAGTAATCTATCCTGGCGTGCCCATATCACTCGTATTACCAACAAAGCCAGCCAGAGGATTGCACTTCTCCGTAGATTCAAACACAGACTTTCACGTAAAACTTTAATCAGGCTTTATCTATCCTTAGTTCGCCCCATTCTCGAATACGGCTGTGTCCTTTTTGACAATTGCGGTCAAGGTCTCTCAGACCTTCTTGAATCGATACAATTTGAGGCCGCTAAAATTTGTAACGGAGCACTAAGACATACATCACGTGTTAATCTACTACAGGAACTTGGGTGGCCCACTTTGGCTAATAGACGAAAATATTTCAAACTTGTTTTCTTCTACAAAATGTATCACAAGCTAACTCCTTCCTATCTTTCTGACCTTCTACCCCCTATCTATCCTGGCCGAGTATTGCGTGAGCCTGGTAATATTCGCTTTCCCAAAGGCAGGACTCAACGTATGGAAAATTCTTTTATCCCAGACGCAATTAAGCAATGGAATAACCTTCCATCCGATATTAGAGACTCTATTTCTCTGCAAATCTTCAAATCTAAACTGAAAAAAACTCTGTTGGCGGTAGATACAGTCCCTCCCTACTATTCCCATGGAAATAGGTTTCCCAACATATGCCATACACAACTGCGCCTAGGTTTCTCTAAGTTGAACTTTGATCTTTATAAAGTTAATATCTTATCCCATCCAACTTGCCATTGTACTCATCCTTGCGAAGATGTTACACATTTTCTTCTCTTTTGCCCACTTTATTCCCAACCTAGAAAGGACCTACTCGACACTATCACTTCCATTCTAGCCCCTGGAGCTCATGTGCACCACAAATTACTTGTAGATATTGCTAGTGAAAGGTTAGTTGAAATAATGCTATTTGGTAGCACAGATTTGCCCGATGCCATTAATGTACATATTTTTGACGCAGTACAAATGTATATAGTCAGTACAAGACGCTTTGTTTCTTAAGGTGCTAAACTTTATTTGTAATTCATATTATTAACTTGTCTGTAGTTAGTGTATTTATATTTCTAGTGTCTAATATGTATTGTAAGTTCACGCTTTTTGAAGTATATATATGTACTGCTATATAGTAACTCATAACTGAATTGGTAACATAGCTTTGTAATGTCCTGTGTGTTTTATACATATACTTTTTGCGCCTTTCCTTGTCTGGAGAACCCATGTATTAGTCTTTTTGTACTATAGGGCGATCCAGCTGAAATAAATATGTTTAAACCAAATATACGAAACATTGGTAGTGTGCTGTAAGGGTGGTTGTAGCCAAAAGAACAATCTTAAATATGCTCTTTAAAGGACAGCTCCTTGATTTAAACATATTTTATTGAACAATTGGTAAACGGGTTTCACCTATATTAATTCCTCTTGTACATTGATATATTAGAGGGATATGAGATATATAAAAGACATAATGGGGTGACAAAGTATACTAAACAAAGGTAAGGTATCACATTCACGAGACGAGACAGGTAGTGGCTCTAGGTTACCATAAAATGTTTAGGCAAGTTGAGTACTTCAAAATCTGTGTGACGTGTTCGTAAGTCACGGAGGTTTGAATCGTTGTGATTGCTCTATGTAGGCGTGGATAGCTTCCAAAATTTGGACTTTGATTTTGAAGGCATAATCGTCAAAGTGGGTGCACGGTTGGCGGAGCTGCAACACGCTCGCCTTCCACCTCTGCGGCCCGGGTTAGATTCACGGCCAGGAAGCATGTGGAAAGAGTTCCTATCACCCTGACTGTGCACGGTGGTTTTTTCCGAGTCCTTCGGTTTCCTCCACCAAACATCATGGTAGAAAAGTATACGCTACCATCTCTGCCATGGAGAGTGATTTATATCGGCTTGGCCTGCTTCGCAATCCACGGCTACATGCACCTGTTTCACGGACACCGATTCGGTTCAAATAATCATTCAGCTTGTTACCTCCCCTGCGAATATTGCACGGATATATGCTATTCTGCGGTTGCCGGTTAAATAAAGTGTTTCTTGGTACTACTTTATGTACTAATCAAGCAAAGATTTAAAATCTGTCATATGTTCGGTCCTTCTATCTTCAATGGGAGTTGGTCCACAAAGGTGTTGTATATGGAAAGAGATACGTGTTGTAGACAGCTCCTTACTTGGTTTCAAAAGTTATCTAAAGAATCGTACTCACAGGGTAGTAACTAATGGAGAAGTATCTAACTAGGTCACATAGAAGATGATGTACCCAAAGGGTCTACATGAACGGCTTCTGATATTTAATCCAAATTAAAGAAAAGTAAAGGTAATCGACAGGAAACAACGAATCATATCTCATCCAACTTTAAAGCCATAAGAATGTTTTGGGTATTCCGCAGTTTACAACAAAAACTTAACAGACGCTCTCTGCAATACTGAAATTTTCCGCAGGACCACTTTTGGAATATAGTATTCTTGACAAACTGTTCTCAAGCAGATGTCAACAAATGAGAAAACGTTCAACTGGGGGCAGCTCGGGCGGTAACAAGTGCACATCGTTTTACAATCCATGGTGAGATCTATAATAGAACTAGGTGGAAAACATCATCTGCACGTAGAGATAAACAACTGGTTATTATATACATATATCGGAGTAACAGCAACAACAACAATGATGATGATGATGATGATGATGATGATGATGATGATGATGATGATGATGATGATGATGATGATGATGATGATGATGATGATGATAATTAATAATAATAATTTATTAAACCTCCGGTCGGGGGGGAGACATACAAATACGTCGAAATATAGACACAAGACAATATACAGCCAAGCAAATATTATATACAAATAAGGACACTAAGATTAAAAAATGAGTTCCCATTAAGCATACTTGAGATTGAGTGACTGGAGTGTGCCAGCCATCTCAATGTAGTTACTAAGGGTCCCTCTCCCCTGGCGGGCAGGATCAACACAAGAGCCCGGAAACATGAGCTCTCGAGTCGATCCGCCACCTGATGAGAGAGATACCAAGCATATAAACACATTCAGTGATCACTGGAATGAAACAACTGCTGACCAATTCAGGGTTTGTCAAGAGAAATTTACATACAAGCAGCAAAACAGAGGTCTCGCGAAGTATATATTAATACTTAACAGAAATGTACACATACTGAGACAAATGAAGAAAGACACATTTCATAAAATCTAAAGCAAGCTAGTGATTTAAAAGTGCACAAGGCATATCAAAAATACTTTGTCGAAAGAAACGCTAGTCTATGTTTGGTACTATTTCGTTTATCTTAATTTGTGTGACGGAGAAGATAGCTAGGTGAATCAACTACTCCTTGCCTGTGCCGGCTCTCAGAATTAAAAAAAAAATGACTCGAACATCGCCTAATATTATAGATGATACTGATTTTCTAAAAATATGATCAATGAGAGTACCTTTGATAGAATTCCCATGTAAGATAGTTTAAGATAATAGGAAAGCAGAGAGCCTGACTAGGAACACCGAAGATACGCCGTGCAATGGATCCAATATCACGGAGTATAATATCATTAATACGTGTAAGATTGTCCCATGAGTGACAATTTATTTGTACTTTGGGCAGTTTCCAACTTATATAATAAGATCATGGTTCAAGTCAACACATCCCATGCCATACCTAAGGAGGGAATGCCGACAGATTACCCAACACGAGCTTCCACATTGGATGCTAACCCCGATAATGTATGCCAGTAGTGGCAGTACTGCCATATCTATATATGGAACGGCGTCCCTTTGAAATTCTTTTAAAAAAATGGGAAGTAGCCTTCATATCACTTGGGTATTTTACCCCAAGGATATCCATCTCTTTCATATTATCTAGTCTTGACGGTCCTAGCAGCCATTTAGGGTCATCTTCAAATTTATTTCGGCCTGCTGCCATACAAAGAGATTTACTAGGATTAAATGTATATAACTTAAGCACTTGGCTGTATCTAAGCTGCCGAACAAAACAAAAAACAACGAAAAAAAAAACAACGAAAAAACAAAAAAACAAAAAACAAAAACAAAACAAACAAGACAAAAACAAAAAACAAAACAAACAAAAAAAAACCAAAAAAACAAAAAACAAAACAAAACAAAAAAAAAAAAAAACAAAAACAAAGCAAAACAAAACCAAAAACAAAACAAAACAACCCCCCCAAAAAACAGGGTGATTCAAAAGAATTGAAATGATAATAACGTTATGTAGGTACCTGCAGCCAATCTCCGTGCTTCTGTCCTTTCTACTTTCAAGTTGAAGGTCACAGACGTCATCAGTACTTCCAGCACCATCCTGTGCTTGTAGTATCGGTAATGAAAATGCTTTTCATTACTTTTTGCAGTGTGCATTTTTCTTAACTCAACGGATTTCATTACTAAATATAGTTACCCCCATACTCAATTTACTATAATGACTACATTTTATGAGCTTGAATATTGTTAAAATTGAACACAAGTTCAATTTGTAATCACGTCTTTAAATCTGTTTGTGATACAAAGTGACTTAGTTAACGTGGCATATCTGTAGCCAGTGCGCAGTGAAACTGGCAACTTTTGATCAACATTACCCATTAGATTTTTTCACAAGCACAGTAAACCCATATTTCTGATTACTACGCATCCGCAGATTTGTGTCCATTTTTTTTTCTTGCGGAATTGGAGGTTTTTTTGAGATTTTATAGCATTCCTTCTGACTTAATAGGATTTTCACATGTTTCGCGTAGAAGTCACACTTTTTTTCAAATTGAAATCAGAAAATTACAAATATATATATACATATATATAATGAACAGGTTGTTCATTTTCATTATGGAAATTACTCCAAAGGGCACAGAAGTGGTTGTCAGTAAAAAGTCGTTGGAACCGCTCCTGGATGTGGTATTTTTCTTTTGATTTCCGTTGATTTTAATGCAATAGTGCAACTCAATGTTTATGAGTCGAGATGACAAGTTGCATAGGTTCAAAAGAAAAAGAAAAGAAAAAAAGGGTTCCGAGAAAATCGCGTTGAAAGACGATGTTGACAATTGTTATGCATTTATGGCTATAAAATGACACATACTCACTTCTTCGGTCCTCGGTTTGTATTTTTGTGTGAAACAAACTTGTAGGTTTACTTTTGTGATGTTGTCATTCCAGAAAGTATATTTTGTGGCTTGACACTTGAGTTCTTTAGCTTCGGAACATCAAACGTAACCACACTTGGGTCTGTTTGGGTCTGGATTCACATGCGACTTTCCATATTTGGGGCCCAGTAAGTAGATTGTTCTAATTTGTTTTTATATCAATAGCTAATTTCAAACTAGTCAGAACAATGGTATTGATTTGTCTGTTCTTGCGCATTATTCTCACCATTTCTAATGGTTTCCTGATTCCTAAGGGTGACCCTTTTCAGTGGCTGACCTGGGTACCAGGGGTCATAAACTAATGACTGTGCAAACAATCATTTGGTTCATTATCATGCACATGCAAGCAACCCCCATGTGGTTAGTACTGTTGAAAGTCGTCTGTGTAAGCAAGAGTTTTGAGCTTTATTCTTATATATAAAGCTTATGCTCACACGTTCGAGTTCTTTGGAGCTTTTAAGTTGATTATCAAAATAGCGAAAAATACTAAAAAGCGATTAGAGGCTATCCAAGGGTGCTGGCTACACATCTTCCACCTTAATAGAATACAACGAAGATAATATTCACCAAACGGTCTTGGGAGCTTCCACCCGCTATTAGATTAAGATTATTATAAATGAGTCTCAGATCCTTTGCTATCTGTCTTGTCCCTTCATGGTTTATCTTATTTATGTTTTCTTGTAACTGTCCTGTCCTCTGTTACGTCACGTATGTTATATATATATATATATATATATATATATATATATATATATATATATATATATATATATATATATATATATATATATATAAGGTATTTTCGTTCCCCGAAATTGTAGACCATTCATGGGTACTTTATGACCAAGTTGTTAAAATTATGGTCACCCCCAACTATGGAAAACAGAGAACAATACATATTTTAATATGCAGTACCAGTTACAAAACGGTTGTTCATTGGAAATAAATGACATTAGTGTGTGAGGGCATTGCTTGCACTTGCATTAAATCACTTATATTGTTGTACTTTGTATTTGTCACATTTTTTTTACTATCAGCAAATTAACAGAAAAATAAGGGTACTACGAAATTAAGCATATTTACAGTGGGGACCAGTGAAACAGTGGAATTGAAAATGTGTGCCCTTTTGGCTATATTTTATACTTTATATACCCAGTTTTAGAGATAATCCAATGTGTCTGCTCAGTAATCTTTAAATAGAATTTCTGATGTAGAGTTCATAATGCGGTTTGAAGCTTGACTGCTTTAATGTGCCACTTCTACGCGTATGAGACGTCATTGCCTGCGAACCATTCCCATGAGGAATGCGCCCATTGCCCCCGTAGTGCTCTGAAACTTGGTATCTGGAATTCCATAACCCTGGCTGGAACTAATGATTTCTTTGACGGATTGGCAAAAATATTGTTTTATTGATCGTGAATCTTAAAAGTCAAAGGGCACTTGCGATATACTATCTAAAGTTCATATAGGCCACAATGCATAAAACGAAAAGCGTTAACGGTTAACTTATATTCACGTACCGTGGGAAGAAGACCGATTTATATAAACGCATTTTCACATAAGCTATGTATTGAGGTCTTCAGAGTAGACAGGAATCTGACAGTCCGGCTCGTCCTGGCGGCCTTTTCTCGCACATGAGGAAACTAGGATGGCATTGTTCTTTATGCACATGGCCATTCATTCCCTGCCCCTAACGTACTTGAGTTTAACTGGAGGGAGTATACTTTTGACTTGGCACGTTTTGTTCAGATGTTTAATCTGAAATATCACATTTCTTACTTGTAGCAAAACCGAGCTGTCAATTTTATAGTGAAACTCAGTCAACGTTACATCCAATGTGCTAGTGTTTTGTTACAATTAATTGCAGTAATTTGGTGGTAACGGTCTGTTACTCGATGAATTTACTTTTTCTCTTTATTTACTTCTTTTGTTAATGTAACGTGCGTTGTTGTAACATGACAGTACTCCGTTCCAATTTGGCTACCAGTTTCTGTAATTTGACCGTATATTATCGGCATGTGCTACCATACTGCTGTCTTTTTATGTTTTTGAAAGCGAGATAGTTTATAAATAGCAGCATGATAGGCAGAAATCTCAACGTATATTTATAACCCCTGCTTACGGAGGAGGGGCATATAGCAAACGCCTTTTCCGTGAGGCCCTGTGTCCCTGCGTCTGTACGTGCGTGTTTCCGTGCGTCCGTCATCCGCATTTCGTGTCTGGGCTATGATTTGCTTCCCTTCAACTTATATTAAAGAAACTTGACACATAGATGCATCTGGACATAAGGAGGTGTCATGTACCAAAATTAGACCGGAAGGTCAAGTATCTGGGTTACGGTGATATATTCTTGTAAAATCGTGTCCGGGCTATGATTCCTTCACTATTTAACTAGATCTATGATACTTTACACACAGATGCATCTACACATAAGGGTGTGTCATGTTCCAAAAGTAGGTCACTAGCTCAAGTATCTGGGCCACTTTGACATATCCTTGTAAAACCATGTCCTACCTGTTATTCCTTTACTCTTTACTTAGTTTAATGAAACTTGTCATAGACATATATCTTGAGGTAAAGGTGTGTCACACAACAAAAGTAAGTCGCTGGGTCAAGTATCTGGGTCTCTGCCATTCGTGTCTGGACTATAATTCACTTGTCTTTTAATTTAGAATAATAAAACTTTACACACAGGTGCATCTGGACATGAGGGTGTGTGATGTGCCAAAACTAGGTCACTAGGTAAAGTATCTGGGTCACAGTGACACATTCTTGTAAAATTATGTCAGGGCTACAATTCCTTTACTATTTAACATAGTTTCGTGAAATTTCATAAAAACCTCAGGACAAATAACGTCACTGCTTATGTTTGGACTGCTTGGTGTGAAGGAAAGTTATCAGATTTTTTTAAGTTGGAAAGAACTATAGGACTTATGCTTGTTCGTTTAAAAAATACTATTAAAATAGGGAACTTTGGAAGAAAAACTATTGTAACTGAAATAAAACTGTTTCAGGATGATCAGAGTTACTGTATTTACCTGGTAAACATCGTTAATATCAAAACGTCTTGATATAAACAATCGTATCATGAATGTTACTCAGTAATTGTCAATACTCAACTGATGCGGAGCGGACATGGCCTAAACCACAATCTGTAGTAATGCATGTATTTTCTTTTCTCTAATTGATTGTGTAACTTCTTTTGTATGCGAATTTCAATATAAACAGTGCTAGTCTGAGCTTAAACGAAATGGCGTTTGCGAAAAATGAAGTATTTGACAGGCGTATATCCAAGCGGGCGCGCAGGGCCCGACCCCCCAAGTTATGCAGCATGGAATCGATTGAATATGCGTTGATACCCGCACGAAGTTTCAACGAATGAAAATGGGATTACAGTATGGGAAGGGAGTCATGACACATGCCAGACACGGTTATCCTGTGTACTGCAGACTTTGTATTTTTTCCCGCCCAAATCCGTCGAGAGCCACCGACAGTTTCAACTGGCATCCGCTTTTTCTAGCTTTCGCATAATAGTTGATTACGTCTCTTCTCATTCGGGAATCAGATAATGAGTTCCTAGCCTACCAATAGGTCGTTACCCAGTAGATTTTAATTATAACCAACTCTCCTGAGACAAAAAAAAATTAATATTTCCATACAGTATCTTAATACAAATATTAAAGGTATTTTGAATAGACCTGTTCCGTTTTCACTGCGGTATGTATCTAGTTTGTGGATAGCCCTGACTGGCACAGTTGTATGCTTTACGCTCACACAGTTTAGAGATATTTCATTCTGTTTCTCCGGAATTGCATTGTCCCATAATTTGTGGTTGTTGCAGCAGAACAGACACAAGCATGATGTCTGAGATGAACGTCATGTCATACGTGATTGGACAAAATTTGATGTTACTTTTCTCTGCGGAAATGCGGGACGTGGCTTATTAAAAGCGCAGGGACAGAGATGAGAAGCAATAGCGTTCTGTTTGCTTCATTCGATCTATGCGTTTCATATCTGATATTAAATCATCAAACCCGCCATGCTTTGCTCAATCACGTGACTACAGTTTTAAACACCATCCCTGCAGTTTATGGCAGTAGAAGACAGAATTACCATGCGTCAGACCTGATCTCGCGTCTATTGCTGCATGAAGAGAGCTTTCATGAAAATATATTTAGTTTTTAAATGTTTCAGCTCTTGCCACTTAACTTTTACTTCAAAACAGTGTTTCAATCTTTGATTTTACGGCAGTTTAAGTTTAACTGAGACTTGGTCAAGTCTGAACAATATCAGCAACAGGAGAACTATAATCCAAAGCACCTGCGGAGCCTTTACCACTGCTATTTCCCCTGTATTGTTAGATGAGGGGCAGAACCACCTCAGTTTACCTGTTTCTACTCAGGACCTCGTGAAGTCAGCATGACGGAAATAAGTGTAGTAATTGTCTGACCTGGATGATGAACTAAATTTGAAGTTATTTAAGAGCATGGGATGAAAGTAAACAGAAATTCTGTATACCCGAGCTATGGACAACGTAGAGCATTACATTTTTGAAAATAAAGTGTCAATTACAAAATACTTATTCATTGGAAACAAAATGGGATTATTATATGAAAGACTGACTCTGCTCATATCATTAGCATGATGAAATAATTATTCAATTAAAATATCTTCTAGATTGACACTTTTATTTTGTTATTGCAGATTGTGCAGCAACTTCATATATATATATATATATATATATATATATATATATATATATATATATATATATACATATATATATATATATATATATACATATATATATATTAATTATAACATTCTGGAAACACTATGTAGATTATGTTAGTAAAATTGCAATGAACACTAGAAACAAATTATATGTACCACTGGCATAAACAGACAGTGAATTTCATCTTTTCTTTCATCGCATTCTTTATTGTTAAAAAATTGTGACATCCGTCACGTCATGTCCGTCACAGTACATTTTAAAAGAAAGGTTGTTTTTTGAAAATTACAATTTTTCTGGCGATTTTCGTTTTATGTCATGGCAAAATAGAGTTAGTTTGACAGTAAAATCAGCCCTTTACCTTGTTCTACGGCATAGAGCCGAGTTTGTGGGTAAAACATCAATTTTTAAAATGCATGCCTGGCTGGCGTTACGTCCATCAAGCATATGAATATCAATATTTCTACCCCCCCCCCCCCCAAAAAAAAAAAACATAGATCTTTAATTTTTCGAGATGCTGCGTGGGATGGGTGCGCAAAATCTGATGCAGAACGTCTAGAAGATGTTCTATTGGATGTAGCCGTAGCATTGCCGAACAAGTCATATATGCCTGTAAACTGAAACTGGATGGGAGACTCTCAGCAAGCGTGGGGAAAAACAGTGACTCAAACTTCTTTATAAAATAATTAATGGGCATACACCTGTATATTTACACTATTTGATTGCAGAAAATGTATCTAGCAGAAATGCACATAACGTGAGATCCAGACAGAATATAAGCCAGGTCCGTAAAAAAACCCACACATATAATGATTCTTTAATTCCCGCAACGATTCGCCTGTGGAAATAACTCCCATCCAGTGTTCGAAATCCCGAAGATAAATAAACTGTTTTACATGGATAATAATATGAAAGTCAACATTTTACATACAAAAACTAGGATTGGCTGCAGCCAATTGAACTATGATATGTATAAAATTGGCATAGCAATGGTGCCCAGTTATAAAATGCGTTTCATTACATCTTTGAGTGTATCAAATACACGACACGACTTAGCGGAATTTACTGCACCACAAATCCTAGTATTGGGTTTTTTCACGCTACAAACTATTATGTTTGGAAACCCCATGTGTGTTAAGGTAGTAAACCAAATTATTTTTGACAGTTCACACGCATATATTTTCAATACTGGCAGATTCAAGTAAGGCGGTTGCGTTTTCCACCCAAGTTGGTGCACAGCTTTGCTCGTGACGGGTGGTGGGTTACGTTGGGCCGGTACTATACAGTTTTTTTCCCGGATGCAGTACTTTTTGTGTAGAATTTTATCTGGCCACGTCAGATTTGATATCATAATGCATAATTCTTGTATTTGTGATGTCTTATCTTCTTATATGTGTGCCCTTGGTCAATGGAACGTCAGTGTAGTTTCCTCTGGCCCGTCTTTACCTTTTTGTACAGTACGTGTATTGTTCTTTTATTTCTTTTATCGCTATAGGGATTTATGTGCGGAAAGCCTGTTTCCCAATGTTGTTTAAAAAAAAAATTATCGTGGTGAACAGTCACCCAATGAGGAATCCAAATTTACCCAAACTGTTTTCCAGATCTGTATGGTTTGTCTGGAAATGGCTTTTATTGTGCCAAAATGCCATGTCCGTCAGAAAACAAATAACACGGAATAGCCCATACACGACTTTGTGAGCTCAAATGATACATAATTATACAGACGGTTTAGATAAACATTTTGGAAATGGGGGGGGGGGGTCAGATAAACTACGGGCTTTTTTGCTTGGACTCACTGGGCAAATTTCACAGTCTTGCTAACATCTGTATTTCCAAATAAAGACGAGACTGATTTTTGTTGTGTAAAATCACACAGGCAAATCTGAGGGGAAACACCACATATTTTATATTACAATATGGAGGAGGTATGGCAGGGTTAACCTTGTATCGGTTGCATTAAGCGTATTATTTATCGGCATATTGAAAACGAAGGACACTTTCACAGTGCTTGGTTATTTTTTGCATTATTTTTTGTTTAAATTTTCTTTCACACCGGGGATGCGTAATATCCAATATGGTCTTGTAGCCAAGAGATAAATCTGCAGGAAGTCTCCCCGCACCTCCCACTCAAGATGTAAGCAAAATATCATGTGGGTTAAATATGCCAATATTAGCAAATTTGAACTGCTTAGTACATGTGACGTCCCACAGTTTTGTAAACCGAAGCCTTTTACCGGCGAAATGTATATCATAAAAGTATAGTTGTGTTGTTTTTTATAGAAACATTCCACTGTGTTTGTAGTTATCATTGCTTGGCATCGCGGAAAACGCCACTGACTTTACAAAGTATCAGGTTTCGCAAATATACAATGCTGTTCGGCGAGTGTTTTTACCGCCTGCCTTTAAGGTTACGGCTGAGTCAGCAGCTGGACTTATCACGCCGATTTGTAAGGCAAATAAAAATAATAAAGCAATGTACATTGGGGTATGCGGGTAATCTTTGTGACTTCAATGACAAGTACATTTGATTATACCGGCGAAATTGAATAAAAAGTGCCCAGATATTCCTTGTCATGGACTATCAGTAGGCAGAGCTCATGATACGAGTCGTCAGGTATGTAGCGCATCTTCCTTGCGTCGTGGACATGTACTGGGCCCTGTGACGTGGTTGCAACTGGTAATAGTGTCTCGCTAACTGGCACCTCGGTCGCTTCCTACAGTCTATGCTGACTTATGTGCAGCTAATTACATACCATTGTCAGAAGCGATGGGGTGCCAATAATATTTGAGCCTGACCTGTGACCGAAACCAATTTTGGCCCCAAATATACAACTTGTCAGGCGACCATGTCTATGTATCAAATGTATATATTTTGAAACGATTGATATATTAATGGCTATTTTCTGAAAGGGATTTCGGTCATTTCCAGGATATCATTTGTTGTCATCAACAATGATTCTTTCTGAAATTATTGTCTTGGAATTGTGATCAACAGAACCTTGATCAACACCAAAATAATTATGTTTATGTAAATTGCTGTGGTAAAATTAGTGTGAAATTATTGCAGCGTGTCCTACGGTGTTAATATATATGGACAGTCTTTATGACTGGAAAAATACGAGTAATTTGAAAAAGGAACATTTGTTCAACAACGAACATGCCCACAGGGAAGTTGGAGTAGTTTTGCCGTGGCTAAGTGAAGAAGTCAGGGTATTTTTTGCATTGCCTAAGTCAAAGGGGAGAGTCAGGGTAGTTTTTTTTCCCCGTGTCATCTGTTACCGTGCGCTTTTGGTTGCACACTGTGCTAGTGCGGCTGACCATGCACGCATCCATCGATATTCATTGCTTCTACGGGGACACTCTCAGCGTCAAGGCTTGGTTAGGTTTTATTTGCTTTCTTTTAAATATTAATTTGGTAATAGTCAGGTTGGGGTCACTTTTGTTTTGTGTACTGTAGATTTAATTTCAGATGGTGCTCACAGGAAGTTCGCACTGGCTTCGTCGGGAGGGAGTCAGGGTAGTTTCTGGCTAAGTCAAGAGCATATGGACACCTATTTGCCACCATGGCTAAACTACCAGCTAAATCTTTATAAGAAACAGCTGGCTATGGAAGGAATAAATGTTAATTCTTAATAACAGCCAAGAACAAGACAATTTTTGCACAAAATAACGGTAGAATGAGCTCATAATATAAATATATAGAGATAACATTGTGGCATAGACTCAAAGTAACCTGTGGTCCTAGGCAGAGTGACGAATTGATGACGAATTCCTAGAATGCGGCGTTGCATTGAACTTTTTTTCGTATTTGTATTTGCTGTAGGTGTCTCTGTGTTTGTATACCTAATGTTATGTGATGAATATCGATTTTTGTGTCTGCAGAAGCTCTTCATGTGTGTAACATGTCCTTTTTGCGACAGATTGCTGGGGTGGTTTTTTGTTTTTGTTTTTTTTGTTTGTTTGTTTTTTTTTTGAGTAGTCAATAAAGATTCACTCATTCGGTCACCTACCCATTTACCTATGGTAGCCAGATCCATGTTCGTATTTCTCAGCCGAGAATAGCTGCCTATCAGGCAACATCAGCACGTCCGATAACATATTAGCAAGTTGATGAAAACTTGCATAGGATAGCCACAAACTGCAGAGTAGTGTTTAAATTATAATTCATATGGGTAAGAAGTATAGGAAATTACAAAAGAAATTAACTCTATAGGACAAAAATTGACTGTCTTTATAGGTTGAAACACAGAAACTATTTGCATGCGCATGCAGCAATATATTCTATTGTTTGAGGTCAAATTTGTTCATTAAATGATGTACACTGCATTTAGGAGCACATATTTGAATTATGGATTACATAAAGAAGAGCCATAATCTGCAACATGTGGAAAAGTAGTAGTCAACATGTAGTGTAACATGGAAGCATAGAAAGATTCACGCTGTGATCTACCTTCTAGCGTATAAATCAACAGTCCATCAAAACATAGTTAATATAAGTAAACGCAATTTATTTGAAGGAAATGTATGGCAAGTCGGTCTAGCATTTAATACATAATTATACATGTGTGTAAATAACTATACACAATGTTGTGAAATGACTTAGCAGATTTAAACATATGTGAAATATTTTACACCAATGTGTTATTGTGCAAAATCATTTTATGTGTGTGAAGTTTTTACACATGTGCAAATAAGCTGTACATGTGCCATAGAAATGACCCCGCCCATGGTACTTTACAAATAATAATCCTGCGTATACTGTTAGATTCTTTTGAACGTAACATGAACAAAGTATACTGTAACTTACTGGAATAGCGTATGTATACTGCTTTATCCTGCGAGGCAAACTGACAAAGAATAGGCTGTTATACATTATTCCGCATGGGGGGAGTACCTGTTTCCTGTGCCACTTTACCTGTTCCAACCGATGAATGGAGCAGGATTTGTTATCGCCTGGGTATATCCACCGGCTACAGACGAGTATCAAAAGAAGATTACGTGAAAATTAGTGCCACGGATAGCAAAACATGTCCCATTGGGTTTGGAAGAAATAAGATACAGCTAAATGCATAGAGTGCATATTTACCCACATACTGATACTTTGATTTGCTCATAATCATAATGTTCGTAGCATCAGCTTCACTGGGCTGAGGGCTCGTGTGATTATCTTTTAGTTAGCACGATATTTCAACAGATGATTCAATTAGTTTGACCCATTTTCACCGTCACTTCGAGCAAAGTCATGTGCACTAAAAGGTCTTGCATTCAGGTTCCAGCACGCCTGGTTCTGAATCAATGATTGCAGACTTGTCTCTCGTCAGCAGATGCCGTCGCCTGGCTGATTGCACCTTACACATCCAAGTGTGCCGAGGATTTTTTTCAATGAACAGTCTGCCAATGCAGGGTCAACAGCGATACATAACAAAGAATATTTCAGCAGGTGCTTCATCTTTGGTTTACTGAGTTGCCGGAGCGCATGCATTAGGTAATCAATTAAGCAAATACAAATCAGGAATCAGGTATTCTTACAGTTCAGGCTCTACCACTACCAACCAGGTCCTATGTTGACAATATTTTTTTCAACTCTTATTTTTTTTCTTTTTGAAATATAGATAGTTCGGGAAATAACAAAATAGAGAAGGTTTTTCCTATTTCCTCTACATTGGCACAAAAAAGATCAATGTAAGAATAATACGCGTTGCGTGTGTAGCAGGGCGACCCGAGCGGCACAAGACTGGTTGCTGCTTATCCATAGAGATGCATGTACAACGTTAGTCCTTGGATCAATATCAAAATTGGAGCACTATAAGGATGCTTAATTTCAGTTTAAAGTATGATTAATTCACATTATCTACATTACTAAACCCATACATAACCTATATTGAGGACTGCAGAGGGCAAGCTTTGAAAATGATATATTCTTACTGTCCATAAGGTCTTCAATTTCATCATTCTTCTGCAAATAAAGGACTCGGCTGGAAAGTCCAGGCCTCAGTACACAGTGTGATGTCATTGCCCTCTGCAAATACTCACTGACATCTTTGGTTGTGTCTTCAATTTTGTTGTATCTGCTTTGGTTACTTAGTAAGCTCGTCATGCTCGATTAAACTTGATTTGTACAGCGTGGCTCGGTGCTGATTTTTGTATGTGTGGTCCTTGCTTCCTGCTTTAAAGACTCTTTGCAGTCACGAGGGACTCGCCGACGTGGTGGTCCATGTGAGAAGGAGTCATCTTGTGACACGAACACGGATGTGGATAGGTTGTCGGGTTATGTAATCATTTTGTTACTTATTGCAACGTTCCACGAGAGAAAAAAATATCTTCATGCAGCTGCGGCCTGTCATATTATGTCTTACTGGATAAACTGTGCAGTTTTTAGCAGGTGACTGCATAACGTGCACTATTTTTCACAAAGGTCATCTCTTTGGGATTTCATTTTAAATGTCGCTTGAAAATGACTTGCATGAAACGCTCGGGGAAGCCATAATGGCTTCAAATATGTGTTTAACGATTGGCAGGACAGCCCATATAAACTAAGAGGTTGCGTTCTGCGCCCAAAAGAAAACCTGCCACAGAAAAAAGTGTCAAGTTGTCGGATGCAAAGTCTCCAAGTTTACTCAAAGCCTAAACGAAATACAAAGTAACTTAAGAACTTTATTTTGATGTCCGTGCTCTATATCATGGGATCCTTATTTAGGGACGCGTTGACATGTGCTGTTCAATATTAATCTTGAGAGCATCAGTATCGTTCCCTGCAGAATGTATTTGCCTAGCTCATGATGATGATGATGATAATGATAATTATGATAATCTCGGAAGTGAAAATACACGGTTGCTGCTTGCTCTTCTCTTTGTAACACTGACTGCGTCAAATGAATGAGGTAGGTACATGGAATGTGTGAATACACGGGACCACAAATGCACTGACACTGGATCCTGGAAGATTAGATTTACGCCTTTCAGGGCTTGCGCTAAGTAAACTAAATTAGGTAGGAGATAATCATAATTCCCCATGTTGCTTGGTTGCAGTGTTTCTCGGCTAAGATTACCATCGAAAAATGGAAAAAAATCATATCAGTAAACATACTTTATAACATGATACTTAGATTTTTTATTATATAGATGGTATACACATGTGTAATCAATTCTACAATTCCTCCTCTAAACAGTGCTCTCCCCTCTTGGTGATTCTCTGCTGCTTTGGGAGCAATTCAGCATATCTTATCGACTGCAAATAAAGTGGATCATAATGGTGTTGTTTTTTTTAACTTGCGGGGAGGAGAAAATAGTAGTCCACTGGGATATATATGATTAAAACCTGTTTTGGTTTTCCAATGTAATGTCTTGTTGATGATGTGAATAAACAAAGTTGAAAAGAGGAAAAATTCCACGTAATTAGCGAATTGTTGCTTCACAACGATATCTGTACTTGGAGCAAGTATGGCTGTGCGTTACTGAGGCGACAAAATGCATTGACAGCGCACCTGGGATGTCAAGTTCCTACGTAATTCATGATAACAGGAAGGCCAGTCGCCTTGTGCTGAAAAATGTGCAAATTGTAGGGGAAGTGAATCTATATGTACGGTACATGTATTATACATATCACATTGTCAAGCCGTTATTGTCACAAAGGCCTATACATAGATTATTTAGATATGGACTCGCTTACAGCGAGAACATCTTTGCTCGAGTGTATTCTTATAAGAGTTTGAGATTTAATGCTTCCTTAAAAGATCCATCGTTCTGGTAACAGCACGCATAATTTCTATGAGTAGTTTTAAAGCTAGTTCAGGTCAACAGGATTCCTCGCCGCTTTGGGCGGCCAAGTAAGTTGTTGATACAATCTAACATCTAGTGCGTGAAAACGTTCTGTAATTTGAAACCTACTTCATTAAATCGCATCTCAATGGTTTCGAAACCAGAGACTGAATATGCCTACCGAAATTCCATATGTGTATGTATGCCTCATATATTTTGTTTCACCACCGGTAAATAAATCTAGTGTGATTTGTCCTCGAGGATTTGTCGCTTTAGTATGTGCATCCATTTGTATTTCCTGTTCCATCACATAGCACCAATGTATTTTGCTCGATCACGAATAACAATATTTTGTGGTTCTTACATATGCACCGCCTCGTTCTCAGAGCTGGGGTGCAGGTACTTTTTTGGCACGTTCTTACCCTGAATACTTTCTTCGTTGACAGTTTTAACCTATGCAGTGAAATATTGCTTTTTGTTCGTTCAACTGGTCTGCGTTCCTTTACAGCCAATGGGGAAGGTACACAGGGAACAATGTCATGACAAACCACTTCCTGTTGGAAATGGCAGATCAATAGGACAAGCTGATTTTGTTTTTCTCCCAGATAGCAGCATTTGTAACAGTTACATACCAGGTATAATTACCTGGTGCTGCCATCGGCTCTGTACCTCCCCCATTAAAAAGAACTCTTCCGAGGGATAAAACCGAAATGTATGGTTTGTTGGGGACAGTACCTTGACTTTGAATACCTGGTGGCAAATATGTTCGTCATGTTGAATGGAGTTCGCAGGAGTGAATGGCAATGAACGAGCTATGAACATAGTGAATATCGACTGTCTGATTTATCCTGTCTCAGACCAAATACAGGCACAGCAAAATTATCGGTTTTTCAAGATGAACCTGTATGGGCGAGACGGTTCAGAACAAAAGAAAGGAAAATATCAACTCTACCGACATCTCGACCCCCCACTCGTAAAAATATTCATGTGGTTGGATAGATTAATAGCTAGATGGATTGATTGATTAGTGGGTAGGTAGGTATGTAGGTAGCTAGCTAACTAGCTAGGCAGGCAGGCAGGCAGGCAGGCAGGCAGGCAGGCAATTTTGTAAGACACTGTCGCCGTTTCGATTCCAGCACTGGATATTCACTGGAAGAATAATGAAATTAATTTCCGAAAATAGGTTACATATTGTAATACTGAAGGAACTCATCGCGGCATTTTCTGTCAAGATTCTGGCAATATTTATCGAAGCTTGAGGAAAACAAAAATAGATCGACACTGAACAAGCATTTATTTTTTCTCGTCACTTTCCCGGGGCCCCTTGAATCCGGCTGAATGTGGAGACACCTGACAAATGAGACCGTTATGATAGTTGACTGACCTTATATGTAATCTTCAATGAGAGAAGTGAAGTAAAACTATTTTTGTCCCTTTATTTTCAATTATCGCACCAGCCGTCATTTCTAATTTTTCTCCGTACCTTGTACTAAGGGAAAATTGTTACTTGAACCAACAATACTGGGACCTCCCTTGCCCCCTTTCTGCTATTGCCCGAAGCAGGGATGGCTTCCCATGGATGTTCATATTCTGAGAAAGATGAGCCTTGAATGGATACAAGCTCACTCGCTCAATACGGTCTGTCTAGCTGACGTAATGTTTAATATCCAGCGGAAATAGTATTGACCGCAAATAAAATCTACGGAGCCCTTTATGGACCTCATAGGACTTAATGCGACTTTGCATGAACCACTGTGGAGAAAATAACGGTATTTTGACAGCATTATCAGGTTCACACAAGCCAAAATCTGTGATCCAATTTCTCTCACAATATTCTAACCGTTTGGCTCAAAGCCAGCTTCCGGTCATCTTCACGATGACACTTATATGCACGCACACAGAAAATTATCTCGACTCGGATGACATTTTGCCACTTCTGTCAGTGCTATTTACGCCTTCATTTAATTCCAAATGGTCTACGACATAGAAAACCTGCATCCAATAAAACCTGTCTCTTGCGGGCACCTTACAGCACGCAAACAGAATAGAAAGGAGATAATGTTTGACAATAGACAGGAGTCTAACCCGTGCGACCTGTGCGGTAATGTGGAGTGCCTTTATAACTTATTTGTTTGTAGGTACAACCGTACGAGAGAAGCCATTTTTGGTCATTCTTGACTAACACACGAGTGTCTTTGCCATTATATCTAAGAGCAAGAATAGAAGATTTGTACATCTCTCCCGTACAGGGCGCTTCATCCAGGAGGACTGGAGTCTTGTGATCTCATTACTTTCTAATGCAATTTGCAACTTAGTGAATCGAAAATCACAGCATGCAGAAACAATTTGCCATGTGAATCATGTAAATTTAACCCATTCTGAAAATTCATTTACCTAGAAAAATAACCAGTTTGTGCAACATTATTTTAACACAGAATAATAAAACAACACTTTATCCCCGCAAGAATTTTAAGTAACAGATTGTGTATGCAGCAGAATACATGACATTGCTCTGCCATTGCATTACATCTGGAACTGTACTTGTATGTCTGATGGCTTGTTGTGCACCAAATGGTTTGCTTTAGCGCTAATTGATCAGCGTCGTACCTCCGAACTCACAGCCTAAGCACCGATTATAAGGCATCAAGTGTGAACAAACTTATCGGTAAGGCATCACAAGCACCACATGCATTCATGTTACGTTAGGTAAAATCATTAATTAATGAAGTATGCCTACAAGAAGAAAGAAAAAAAACTTATATGGGGAATTCGGTAGCTTGCGCAAAAGGGTATGAAGAAAGATAAATGAGATATTTTCATGAAAGACAAATGCTAGATTATTTTTGATCATTTTTGATAATCATCTGAATAAAAACAGCTCAAGACCATTGGCTGTGCAAAGATTGCACGTATCTAAACAGGGAACATATTATAACATATCATGTTTAAAACTAACCTTTTTGTGCTGTACATGCTAATATTTCATTGCGATAATTGATCTGAAAAGCTCTTGTATATATGCTGGTACTTTGATGGTATATATTAAATGTGTGCTCAGCTGAACAGACAAAAAAAAAATAAAAGAAATAAACAAATAAAAAATTAGACGTAGGTATACCTTGTGGTATGTTGTTACATGTTTACTGATTTCAATATAAACTTGGCATGGGCATGGTAAATGCCACTCAAAATTTTCCAGGAAATGGTGACTTTTGATTAATGAGGGGGAGAGGTTGTAATCCCAACTCCTTATTTTTCTTCATTTTTTTTTTACACTTGATTCCTACGCAATGATAAAGCAACCAAAAGATATACAGTGCTTTGGTAGGGCGCATTTGTGCGAAAAGGAAAGCTAATAACTCAATTTACGAGACCATCGGAAACAATAGCGATCTAGGAGAATCCTATGGAGGCAACATTTATACAGTTGTCAAACTTTAAACCACAGAGTGAACTGGACTGGGTGAGAGATCAGCTCACCGACAGTTTTGCATGCGTTTCGTTTCATCAACAGACCAACTTTCTGAATTTTATTCATTACACGTGTCCAAGAATGTGATATAAAGGAAAGAATTGATATTCTAGCTACCGTGTTAAATTACTAACGTTAAATGGGAAAAGCTTGCTAACTGTTTAATTTGCACAGTACGAAAGAAACTGTCCTGTGTATATACTTCTAACTCACTTGTGATATATTCAGCTATATAGATGCTCAATGTGTGCCAAAATGGGACCTCAAGATTCAACAAACGTCTCACATAAATACGCAATTTTTTGGTATAATTGTTCAATAATATTGCAGAAGTTTAGAGAGTTTATTCTGCACGTCGACATTTTATGCGTGGGACCGTCTTTTTAAGTGCTGATCCTTAACACACCCAATTCACAACCCGTATTCAAGCTGTGAGAAACAACTACGCCCTTATTTTGGGTGTTTGTGGTTCAGTGGGAAGCGCAGTGTTCCATAAGAAACAAAATCATTTTCATAAATCATATGCTTACAACGGTACTTTGGTAGGGAACAATTGTTTGTAGTTAACAGGGAATGAGGTATATATATATATATATATATATATATATATATATATATATATATATATATATATATATATATATATATATATATATATATATATATATATATATATATGTATGTATGTATGTATATATATATGTATATATATGTATATATAATGTTTTCGTAGTTTCAGCACAAAGTTATATTGCATGCCATTTGAGTCTGTTTTTGTACTTATATTACCTCTCCATGGGGATCGATTTTTCCTGCAGCATGTGTGCAGAATGAGGATGAGTTAGCGTGAAAATGACTTTAAATATCCTTTATGGTTCGCCGTTACGACCAATATGCCGTGGTGCAATTGTGCCATTTCTAAATACCCATGCATACATAAATTTGATTATTTTGTATTCTTGACACGAACGTGTTCCTGTCGGGGATTTTCAGGTTAGTGCATGGAGATTTCTGATAAATCTGTCGATGTGGAAATTTTGTAGAAAGACGCGCTTTAGTTATTCATTTCTATCAAATATTGGCCGATTTTACGGCAATCCGAAGCCGCTCTAAGGTTGCTTTGATACGTGATAAGCAGTTGACGATTAAACACTACGGGTTCCAACATGTCTTTTCAGGGTTGTCTGAGTGTCTTGGTGTTTGCAAAAATGTTATTCATGCCAGATGTCATGATATTGCTCCATGGTGGTGTCGATGTGGATATGTGCAGTGGTGTATTTATTTTTCATCCAGGAGAAGAGGCACATTTAATTACTTATAAGTTTAACCCTTTCTCGGTGAGAATAAAACTGAATTGGTTGGGCGCTTTTGCGCAAAACCCGCACTAATGAAAGGTATTTGCTGGAGCATGCCGTCAGGATAGATCATATCTCTAAATTTCAGTAAGAGTGGTTTCCATTAGGATGAAATTAAATTGAAAATATCGAAGCAGTCGACAATTTACAACTGGGTGGTTTGGGGCACTTCGAGTGTTAAACGTTGAGATAACTGACATCTGGTTAAGTATGATACTCTTATTGTTTGCTGAGAAGTGTTTTCAGCAGCGCTAGGCACTGACACTACTTAAAGCTAGCAGCACAATAATTGTGGTTTCCAGTCAGGCATTTAAGCTAATTTGTGATCTATCACTACCAAACATCATGTATCAGGGATGCTTAAAATGCATGGCTGCACACTGAATCGCAGGTATCCCACTGAAAGCTTCATCTTCTCAGGTGGAACAGCCTTGTGTTCAAACATGCTGCTCCCTTGTGTTTCTTCCAACTAACGTAATTATAACCATTTAGTAGGAACGATATGACGTCCAAATCAAATTGCCAGGTCCCTTTATGCCCTTGGCAGGATTTGCTGCGGCTTTGCATGACTTGCTAATGACCAAATTAGATGCGTGTTTCTCAGATACTGGAGGCTTGGAGGAGTCGTTCGCCTTACTGGACAGATCTTTTAGCAATTTTGAACGGTCTGCTGTATCCAGATAGATTTTACCATGTCCGTTTCTTGCAGGCGGTAAAACAAAATCAGGATCAACTGGTCCGTCAGGTCCAACTGGTCATTCTGGAGGTACAAGTTCAACGGATGCTGCTGGCGCTACTGGTTCAGCGACTCATACCGGCCCAACAGGACCCACGGATGCCAAAGCCCCAAAAGGACCAACAGGAGGATTAGGTACTTCCTATACAGGTTATACGTACGACAGTTGGGTGCGGATGTCAATAATCTCAGAGGTCATAGTAGTTTTAATATTTTACACCTTCGTCGAAAACTCGACACAGAGCGACCCTTAGTTAGTTGTCGTCTGCTTCTTTTTGTCTTCACTTTTGCCCTGTCACAAACACTTTTCAGAGACTGTTCAAGGAACGCTGCCTGGATAATATTCCTCTGCAACATTTCTACTGGTTCACTGTAAGTCTTGAACGCACAGCGTAAACCTGTTGACTCTGTCTCAGTTCTCACATGAAAAAAACATTCCATCATTCTTGCAAATGAAATCCACACTTCTACTTTTTGCAAAGACTTTCTTGCAGAGCTCCCGGGATAATTATTGCTGAAGAAGCTCGTTCTTTCAGGCAACAACAAATAACTTGAACACAGTCGGCATGCGCATGTACAGCTGAATGATAGTTTTTAGCACAACATTTAGCACTCATCGTGTTGAGTGATAGGTCAGTGCTTTTGTTTTATTTATTTTTTAAATTTTTTTTGTTTGCTAATGAGTTGTGTCGCAGTTTTCATTTTCATACTAGAACATGCACTTTAGAAAAATAATAACGATCAGAATCAAGGCAACACAGATGCCATGTCTTTGAAGGAGGGTGATATTCTGGTCCTTGTACGGAAGGGAAAATCTAACAGTTCTGTCAAACGGTGTTGGACATTTATCCTTGAGTACATGTACTAACATTATGTAACACGCTCATATATAAACTTCAACACACGAATGTAATCATGCTCACAAATTATTACTTTTGAGTGTTAATGTGCCTACTCTGTGTCAAACGTTTATAGAAAAACTTTAACAAACAGAAGAGTAAGCATTTCACCAAATATATTTTGTCTTCTTATCGGCCCCCTACTTCTGGATTAGGCTTCACTGGCAGCTGTCTGCCAAGAGCTGCTCTTGTTTTAAGTATATCTTGTATATTTGCATTTTTTTGTGTGTTCTGCTTGTCGCTACTCCTTGTGTATTTTGGTTGTCAATAAAGTATAGTTTGATTATTTTTTGTTCTTTCTGTCACTGTAAGTGTATATGGGGGTAGAAAGAAAAGACATTTTATCTTACACCAATAGGCAAGAGTTGATTACCAAATAATCATGGTGAGTTGATATGTAAAGTTCTAGATGAAGTACATGCACCTGCTTGTGCATGTTAAATAAACAAATCAGACAGTCATGCTAGAAATATCAGTGCCAATATGTTGTCAGGTAACGAGGACATATATAAGCACTCCAAACGATGCCGGAAGGGTTTTCAGAGATATAGTAGTTTGGTGTGCATGGCGTGGCAACATGCAGCATGCATATTAATTTAACGCCACAGAGCACGGGTTTGACGCCTGGCGATCAGGGGGCACGTGCGGGTCGATTCACTGTCACAGACAGGCCATATGCTCACTTCTCACAAAATTATCTTTTTTGAGAAATTTAGGTTCACAAATGCCAAACTGGTATTCTTCAAGTACTTTCCGAGCCATATATAAGAAAAATTCCCATGTGCGTCTAATAAGTATTATGTATTTCCAAAATATTGGTAATATTCCGCTTGTCCCCACAGGTACCGACCCGCATCTCGCCATATCTCACCAAGCGAGACTAGGCAATCAGGTATGGTGTTCGGGCGGGAACTGAATTTACATATATCCTATTTGCAGTATATTGTTGCGTGTCTACAACTGTTGAAGCCTAGTTATATTAACACAGCTGTACGCTTTCTGGAGCTAACTAGCTTATATATTGAACGGTTATGCAAATGTTAAAAGTCCGTATCGTACTGGGCAGATGAAAGCAAATGAGGCTAAATGATTTCTTAATTGAATAACTGATTGTCCCTCATATCTAGTCTGTGTGCGTTCATTCACCTTTTCAGGGCGAATGGCTATATGATATCTGTGCATTTCATGCAAACAAGTACAGACAGATCGCACTTTATCAGAGATTGTCTTTTGGGTCCAGACTGCACCGCCATGGCATAGCATATAGGCACAACATGTGTCACGCTGTTATATACTATTTCCAATAGATCTCAGCTAGGCCAGTTGTTATATTTTGATGAAATATGTTTACCTGTTTCAATGCCATGGTTTGAGCGAGTCAACATGTTTGATATGCATTCTTTTGCCGTATCACGCCTAAACCGTGTCGTGAAAAACTGTTGGTGTGGACTATTCGTACGGCCTCTGCTGTATTTTGGTAACTGTAGGCTGTTACTCGAATGATCAGCCAGGGTGTATCGACTTTTTTCGAAGTTGCCACCGAAAAAAGTTAAACCAAAAAACTGCATTATTAGTTCGTGGCTGACCCTGACGCTGCCCTAAATGTGAATGGCCAGCAACTTCTTTCGACGGACACCAGCAAAAAAAAAAAAAAAAAAAAAAAAAAAAAAAATGGACTAAACACTGCAGAGATAAAGTGAATGGGTCTTTAATCAATCACTTTCTCTATTATTTCTCATACATATATCATAGGCATCAAGCTTATGGACAGAGATTGCTTGTATGGTCAAAATGTTCTTGGAATATACTGGCCCGCAACCACATGTTATTATTATTTTTTTTTTCACATGAAGACTGGGTAAAGTGAAACGAAAGCTGTTTCTCATGAAAATACAAAATCAAAAATTCCCATCCAGCCAGAATGACCTTTTAGGATTTTTGTATTAGGGATGCACGATCAACTATAGCTAGGAAAATAATGTCAGGTCAGCCTGTGATAGAACTCCGATATTTTTTAAACAAACCCCTGAAACGAGACGTTTAAAATGCTTTAGATACAAATAACGGCTTTCCGTTTTGCCTTCAATAAGGTCTCACTTATATAACCGTCTGATTATGCTCGGCAAGGACAACATATTTTACTGCCAATTTTAGTTAACGTGATATCGAAATAAAATGTTTACAATCTGTAAGTTGTTCATTGATTTGGTACACTCACGGTGTGCCGATAAAAATGTTTTTCCTTTTATTTATAGTTTTCTCGATAAACAGAATCTGTGCAGTATTGAATTCCTGCTCATACAACTGATACCGACAGTTTCTTGCTGAAGTGGATCATAGAGTATCATTTGAGCACGTAGAAATGACACTCCTGAGCATATGGAGTTGCTGTTAATATATGTAAATGCTAGTACGGTAGGCACGGATATTCGATGTCCATCAAGTTTCATTGGTCACAGAAGTGGGCTTTTATGAAAGCCACGGACGCCGCATCTTCATTAATCCTCATTGGTCATAAAGCCGTGTTTGCTGCCCACAACTACTCAGGATCGATTTCGGTCATTTTACCAGTTTGTATGGACATCCATTGGTATCTGGCTATTTAATTGGTATTGATTACGCTTCCATTGAGCATAATAATTCCATTTGCCGGACTGTTCCTCAGTCAACACAACTGGCTTATTCTGAAGGATCACGATCTGTGATTTGAAGGAGAACGCCAGACGCAGGCTGACGCCAATATAACCGTGATCTTCAGCAAAGCCTCCTCCGTCATAAATGGGGCCCTGCTAGGGTTTTAGGATTGGTGGATTATCGGCCTTTTTATAAGATTATTGGATTATTTGCTCCAAAATGAATGGGTTATTGGATTATTAAAATTTATTAAAGATTATAGGATTATGAGATTTCATCTTTAAAAAATTCTTAAAAATAAAATGATTTGGGACAGCTGACAGCGAAACTCTGAAATAACAGGCAATAATAAAAACATGCTCATCAGGCTTGTTGAAATTGTGGATTGTATTCTCTACAAATTTTGGGTTATTGGGTTACTTCACCTCATTAAATGATTATTGGATTATTGTAAAGCTAAAGATTGAATATTGAATAGTGTTGGTAATTTTAAGGAATTACTGGAATGTTTAAGTGAAAATATATGGATTATTGGTACCCCCTCCCCAACAGGGCCCCATAAATGGATGTAGACAGAATCTTCTTGCAGTAACCTTCAGTGATTAGAACAGCGAATAACTCTGTTAATAATGATATTTATGTAATTTTCCCGAAGTTATCGAGTAAACTAACTGAATAATATATCAAGCATTTGGGGGTAAAGATGTACTCAAACATTGACCTCCTGCTTTATCCAGTTCATCCAGTTTGGTGTTTCTCTAGCCTATCAAACTTACAAGGTCATACTTGCCTGGTATACGCAAAAGGTCAATCTAGCTCATCATTGATATAAAGAGCGCTGTGGAAAACTTGAAATGGAACGTGAAGCTGTTGCAAGCATTGTTTCTGAAATAGGCGTTCCCCCAAGTTTCAAAGGTACCTTGGCGTTTAGTAAGTCCCTAAGAAAACAAAACTACATTTCACATATTCTTTTCCTTTTCTTCGCCTCAATGTCGAATCTGTCGCTTGAACGTCTTAAGTGTCTTTTTGAATAAAGCGAAAGAAGTAAACAAGGCACGCTTACATTTTTTGTCAGCTTGACGTTGCGAAACTTGGCATGTTGGTTTAGGTTTCTTCATCCTGAATCACTCAAACGCTTTTGAATCGGTCCAAGCAAAGGTACCATTTGTCGAAAGGTTGACACCCTTAGTGTGCATCTCACTCATTGAAGTTTCAATTCGAGTTGAAAGTTTAGGTCAAATGGCCATACTCTTAAGAGTCACGTTGTTAAGATGACGAACTGCTGGTCTGCTGTCAATACACTTCCTTGGTGTAGCCTAAGTGTACTGAAATATGCACCGGAGCTCTCACTTTCCTCACACGGTATCACGACTCATAATAGTTCAAAAACAAAACAAAACAAAACAAAAACAAAAAACAAAAAAAAAAACATTATGCAAAAGTCCGCTTCATATTCTCATGCTCTACACTGGAACGGATAGATTTACCTGAGGTAAACTTTTCCTGGTTACAATATGAAAGTAGTAAATATGTTATATGACTCTGAAAAAACGATGCACGTAATCATTTTCGCCGATTTTATTGCCCGGTTTCGTGAGCAATGAAACTGAAGACAGAGCTATAATTTTGAGCCGAAGAAGAACATCTCATGTCTTATAAGTTTTTTGGAATATGACCTACATGCTTGCAAGAAAACAGAATTTTACCCGGAACTCAAAAATTTATCAACGGAATTTCATAATCTTGAGGTCTCTGAAGAGCCTAGCTTGGGACCCATTATTGCTCTACTTTACACAGTATACATTATTCTATGTTTGAAGGTGACTTATCAATTTCTAGAGTGAAACTCAAAAGTAGTACCTCACTGTACATCGCATGACCTAAACATTGTTGCAAGTGAATTGTGACACGCTTGCATCAGTGACGTGATGCATTCACATTTAGGCAAAAACAGATATGCGCGAGCGATGTCTGATTATACGTCACGCGTGACGTGGAAGAACCGCAATCAACGTAAACAAACAGGGCATACCAGATTGGCCTTGAACGTAGGCCTAGGGCATATTTTTTTGCGATGGACACCCAATTAAACATAGAATAAACAAAATGTTACATAACTGGAGGGTGAGTTACTATTTTTTTCTCTCGCTCGGGATCGTTGTTGGTGTGGAAAGTCACTCGTAACCTGCGGTCATTCGTGATTTTCCCCCACCAACAACGACCCTGCCTGACAGAAATATAGTAACTCACCCTCAGCCACGTAAAATCCTCTATATACACAATAATGCACGGAAGCGAGACAGGTTAGTTGAGTTAGGTGCATGTATGAACAAGGCACTTGTCTTGCAAAGGTAGGCATCTCATTTACAAGATATTTTGATACAAATTGATAAAATACGCTTCTAACACTTGATTGATACTTACTCTAATGAGTCCACCAGTACAAATTTCCTTGTTTTTATTGATGCTCCCGATTTACTGTTAAAAGTGCTGTTGTCCTACCCTCTAAGTCGCTGATGCTACCCCTGTGTATGTACTAGCATTTGAACTCACTCTTTTTTTCCTCCTTTACAGGTGCAGGAGGAATAGGCAACCATGCACCCAAATTGACCACAGTTATACCAACTAAGTCTTCGCCAACATTACCAAAAAAACCACGTTAGTCGCTATTAAGTCTCTCTTGCGGTGTCCGTATTAGTATATGAAATAGAAACCATCGTTTTCAAAAAACTGATTCTAGGGTCTTGTATTCTTCCATTCATAATATTCTGTTTTTAAAATTAACCTCCTATTTACAAAAAAAAAAAAAAAAAAAAAAAAAAAAAAACCTGGTCCATTTAATAATTGTCTACTCAAATCGTCTTCAACAGCCCGAACGTAAATTGTCTCTGACTTTTTTATTTGTCAAAAAGAAAACAGAAAAGAAAAGGAAGATATCAAAATACATTTTGTGAGACATGCAGACAAGGCCAATCATGATAGACTGTTCCTGGGCCACAGCTTTCTTTTGGACGATTTTATTTAGTGCATGAGCCCAAACCGCGCCAAGAAAAGCTGTTGAATTAATGGTGTTCTAAGCAGGGCAGGGTTGAGTTGCCATGATTGTGGATTGAAATTGTCAAAAGGCGGTTCATTGAAGTGCCAACGTGCTTGGGGAACCAGGGGACACAGTTTAGAGAACGTTGTCGGTCTGGGGCTGTCATTTACATGCAGCAAAAAGAGGGCTTGGTTGAATCGTTTAAAAGCACTTTTAGAGTTAACTATTTATGTTTATCGTTGCTATGTCAAGTCGTACGTTATTTTAGAACTTTATGGCAAATTGTCGAGAAACGTAAAAGCAAAATTTGAAAAAGTTTCAAATGCCATGACTATGCAGTGAAAAGTGATTTTTTAGCTTTAAAAAATCTTTTCGTTAACCAGCCAATGTCTCACCACAGAAAAATGCTATTGTCAATCGTCAGAACACATGTCTGTTAGAGCTAACAGACAACATTCTTTCCTATTTATAGTAATGGAAGTGAAGCTTGTGGGCGGTCGGACGGGTATGGAAGGCGTTGTAGAGGTAAAGGATGGACAAGGTGTATGGGGCGTCATCTGTGACCAGCATTGGGATATTCATGACGCCAGTGTCATTTGCCGACAGCTTCATAAGTCACGCGACATGGTTGCCAGTAGCCAACGATACCCGTTCTTTGGAAAGGTGGGACACAATATGCCAACAATTCTAAACACCGTGGAATGCAAAGGATTGGAAGATGATATTAACAAGTGCAAACTTACACATGTCCCTCCTCGTTACAATCATACGTGTAACCCTATCAATCATTTAGCAGGAGTCAAATGTGAGCATCACAATGCATCATACGAAGGTAAGCGAAATTATATATAAGCAATAGATAAACTCAACCTAGGTCATGAATATGACTTTACCTACGACTTATCGTATGTCTACCATACTATCATTAGGCAGTGAAGCTGAGGAACTCGCACATTTCCTTTTGATCTTCATCCGCGATGGCAAAGCTTACATTTTCGAATGGAATGCCACAGCCAATCGAAAACTTGACAAATACACTTTTATTTGGAGAGTAATGCACACTGTAAGTGGAAGGATGGCACACTTAAAGTGCTAAGGCTAGCACACACACTGTAAGTGGAAGGATGGCACACTTAAAGTGCTAAGGCTAGCACACACACACTGGGGCAAATGAAGCCAAAAGTGGGCATCAGGACAGCCATATTTGGGTTATATGCTGGATACCTATTGTAGATAAATTGTATTTGATGAAACTTGGCATGTTGATGGACCATATCAGTAGAAAAGTTTAAACGCTTTCAGTGACAATGAGATGACCTTGAAGGTAACTTTTGGGATCTAGAAAGGTCGTTTTTTTGGCACCCTTTTTGGTCTTTTTGACACATTTATTACAAGAAATATCGCAAGAAGCGAAGCGAACATTTTGAAGAAAAGCCCAAAGAGGAAAAAAATGCACAAGCGGCAGTTTGCGAAAGTTTATTCCATTTTACATAACAGGCATACACCTGTACATAAAATAGGTAAAACACAAAGATGATGCTCATAAAGTAGATAATTTAACACAAAAATCACCCCAAAATCGTAGACTTTGAAGAAATTACGTTCTTTTAAAATTTTAGCCCATAGACCCATAAGGCAATTCGAAACCTTTCTGATATTTAGGAAAATTACCTTTTCTACCCAGAATGTTGGTTATATACCAAATAATGTTTTACATGATTATCCTCAGACTTCGTCGTTTACGAATAAAATAGAAACTTTGAGTATATGTAGTAATATCTGGGCGAACATTGACGTGGAAATTTGTTTATAGCTACATTTTGGCGTTCATGGTCATTTCAAGGTCAAGCGAATTTCAAGTTTAATATATCGTTGGCATATCTCACTATCTGCCAAGTTTGGCCTTAAACATCAGAAAAAAAAAAAACAAATGTATTCTAAATAAACAAAAATTGGTCATTTGGCCCCATAGTGACACAGTGGTGGCGTCACTTTTAAAGACACGTATTAGAGAGTACCATTACCGTACCCAAACCGCAGTCCTAATGAAACACAAATCCAAGTCATTTCCCACCAAAGGCAATGTTTCTTGGTATGTTTAGCTCAATCACATAAATTCACAGTTCATTTGTATCCAAAGGGGTCAAAAACGTACATCCAAAGGCTCATGGGGTCAAAAATGCCATGTATCGTTTTAATACAAGAATGAAAAAAAAATAAAAATATAGGCTATTGCAGTAAATTGACTTGAATAGGTGCATCAGTCATGTGCATATAGGACCGCACAATTCATGAAAAAGGACCAAAATCTGCAGCACAATAGAGAATTTGCAAGCACAGGTTCCAAATTAGTCAAAAATATCAATAAAGTTCTACATTTAAAATACTAGTTGCAACCACAGTCTCCACAATGATCATCACCCATACTAGTCCACAAAGTTACACTTACGCCAACCACAATCCATCAGAAACGCCTGTAGGCCTAAAATTACCATCAAAAAGAATCCGAACAACATGATCATACAATTCGATGTGCTTTTAGACATGTAGCTAAGGGCATGATGTTGTTTTTAACGAGATAAACTAAGAGTGTTTCCAAAGGAAAGATTTTAAATGTGCAAGTATAGTGGTCAAAATTCAATACAGTGTCAGAATTGCAAGTTCCCTGTTTCAAATATCAAACAGCAGCCAGAAACAAGTGACATCAGGTCTCAAAACGCAAAACAACATTCAAATATTGCAAGAACAGTTGTCAAATTGCATTACAATAGCCAAATATTGTAAGCATAGAAATTAAATTTCAACTATGTTTTCCAGAAGTATTTTTAAGGGAATATTAAATGTTTAAGAAAGCATAGAATCTCACAAGTCATCTAATAAGTCATTTATTAAGGTAATAATTTAGAATTGAAAAAAATATAGTATGCCATTGTGTGAGAGAGAGAGAGAGAGAGAGAGAGAGAGAGAGAGAGAGAGAGAGAGGGAGAGAGAGAGAGAGAGAGGAGAGAGAGAGAGATTTTTCATTGACAATCAGACATAGGTCAACCTGTCAGCTGATTTAGATGTTAATTTTTATGCAAAAAACAAAGAGAGAAAAAAGTTATATATATATATATATATAAATTTACCCATTTATGGAAGGTTACCATGTATCTGGTGCACATCAAACACTTCGAGCCAACCTGACATGATTCTCACAATAACAAACTATACTTATCAGACTATCATGAAAACAACACCAGTCCCACTACATTTGAAACCCTTACTGCACTGCAATATGTGCAGAAAATGCCTTAATGTTCAAAATTTTAGCAAAGTACATAATAGCTACATGAAAAGAGAAGCGGACAACAGTTTTCAATGATAGTGATGAGACCAAACCGAATACCAGCTGAACCTTGTCACATCCAGTATCATTTTCGAAATATTCAGACATGCTAGTGTTCACCATCGAAAGAATCCATGACCAACAATTATGAAATTTAAATGAATGAGAGTATCTTCTACCTGACTTGGCAACAGGTTACCAAACATATTGGTATAAACGAATGGTGTGGCTGTGACCCTTTAACCTGCAAGTTTATGCAGTTTTGAAAGAATGATACGGTCACGTTCTCCTTACAATTACGACTCAGCCTTCAGTACTGCATTAATCGTCATGCCTTGTGTGTAGAGCTTGAGTTAATCATGTAGCTTTTAATGACACATTGCAGTGTTTTACTTGTGAATTACCACAGACACTTTGAGCTGGAGAAGCGCCGCAGAACAAGTACGCCATACGTTTTTACTCATAAATCATAATCATGTCATGTCATATGAGGACGCATTATCGAAGGGGGGTAGGGGGGGGGGGGGGTCAGTACGCTGGTACAGGTAATTATTTTTCTAGAGTACGCAGTACGGAAAATAAAAATCTTTCAAAATTTTGGATAGTACGACGTACGTAAAATAAGAGGGCTTCCATTACGGTAAATAAAAAGCCCCAGTACGTCAGTAAGGGAAACCCCTTTCCCACCCCCATTATTATGAAATTTCGTTCTTCTGTGCCGTACAGCATTGCACTATTATTTATGTGTTTGCAGTGCAATAACACAAGTGTTTTAGAGGCCCTGGGTGGGGGTAGAGGTTCAAAGTGGACTCAAACCGATATGAAAAAATAAGTGCTCATCGTAGATTGTAGGAATGCGGTCTAAAGTTTGTGTTGAAGTAAAGGCTCCCTGGGGAAAATAGAAATGAATTAATTAATGGCTGGATGGCTCTATGGATTGGTTGGTAGATAGATGGATGAATAAATGAGGCCAAACAAAACAGTCCCTGTCTAATTTGCATAGTGTCTTGACTGGAAAATCCCAAAAGCTGTGAGTAAAAAAAAAATGTACTCCCGTCGCATGGTGAAGTTATATTGTAATGTCACACGGATCCATTGCAACTACATGTATACTTTGTCGCTGACACTCCTTTCCGTATCGTTGTAGAAATCTATCCTTTTGGGTATCCAGCTGTAAATCGGAGGTTTCATGGCCGGAAGGGCGACACAGGAGACAAAATATACATATTGCATCCACATGACAAATTGCCATCTCATGGGAGAGTAACGAGTTGGACATTCATGTCAAGTGTAGCTGGCGTCAAAATGTCACTTCAAATATGGCGTCAAACGAAAGAGTGCCAAAAGAACTGTTACAAACTTGTGGGGAGAAATAATATTACTACGGTCAAAGGTTTAAATATTCTTAATGTAACAGAAAGCCAACAAATCTGGACCCAGAAAGATGATGTGCTTGCAGTGTATACGTTTAAATCTTTGCCTATACCATTTGATAAAAATAATTGTTCAGGCAGCGGAAGTGTACATTTAGATCAAGCATCGCAAGTAGAAGGAGGAGTTCAAATAAATAGTGGGCATCCTTTTAGGACACAGACATCAGGCGTCAACCCATGTGGGGTATACTCTATATATGCCATGATTAAAAAAGTAGGTAAGTACGTGCTGTGTTTTACTTTTCTGGGTGAACCTCTGGATAACAACTGATTATTTTCAAATATTATTATTTTTCTCTCTTTTTTTTGGGGGGGGGGTTAAAGTCGCATAAATATCAAAAGTTTGAAAAATAATAATTAAGAATCCCACAGAGCAGGCAAAGAGAGAGCTGTTTTCTCATTTTAAACATGACCAAAAGGGTCCTGAGTCTTACCATGATAAAGGGGAAGCTTAATGTCCGCATAATGTCATATAAAGTACTTATGCCACGTGCAAACCTTTTCCCCTGGTCCGAAGCTCACGTAATCGTAGAACTGAAATGTCACAGGTACACTACCAAACACAAAATATCATGCTGTGATTTGGAATTCATGGCAGGATCTGCTGTATAGTTTCCAATACGGTACATGCACACAATCCTACAAGATACCAGTCTCCATATATAGTCCTGGGTGGTGAGCACATGTATATTGCTTTGAGGAACAAGCATTATATGTTGTCAAATGGGGTACAAGTACATGTACACAGTCATTGAGATACAATTTAATGGCTTTGAGTGGACTACAATGACTATCACCGATGAAGAATTGCATATTCTATTAGCCAGTTGGAATGCAGCTTCTGAGTGGACTGTGAGATATTAACTGAAGTCCACTCTAAACAATTGTATGATGATGTTAGCCTTTTTTGTCACAAAACACAACAACAATAATTATACGCTTGTCAGGCATATTCCATGCCTGAACGCATAATGCGCGGTCGGTTTCAAAAATTCTCGAGAGAGAGTCGACTAAATGATTGCAGTTTTTCCGGAAGGTGTCTGCACATTGCCACATTCAATGACGATCATCATTCCTGCCTTCTTGAGTAACCCTCAACTGTACCACGTTTTGGTTTAATAGAGCACCGACCATGTAAAAATAGATGTGAATATATGCTATTAAGCAGACGGAGAAGTTTTTTCGTTAACTCAGTTGGCTGAGTTCAACTGACTTTGCTCAGCTGAGTTGTCACTCAGCAAAGCCTTTGTCTTCACTTGCCTTCCGTTGCCTTTCCACACTTTACATCGTGGACTTCCCCGCGAAAACTTTGCTCCAGTTCTCATCAAGCTTGGTAAGGATGTATCTTGGTCGGCACGGTGCCAGGTGTGTGTAAAGAGTCAGACCGTGTTGATTTGGGGCTAAAAGTGAATTATTTTCATTTTAAAAAAGTCTAATCACCATCATTTGTGAATGTTTTTGGACAATTCCTTCAACACTGCGCAGAAAGACTCTTTGTACCATAAGACCCACGTATCTTCAACGTGCTGCTCTGCCTTTTTTAATTTTGCGCCTGTATTTGTTTGTTGTTGTGTTTTTTTGTTTGTTTTTGTTTGTTTGTTTGTTTATTTTGTTTTTGTTTGTCTGTTTGTTTTTTGTTTTTTTGTTTTTGTTTTCCATTCCTTTTCCGAAACACTGCTTTTGTGTAATATCAGTGTTCGATTCCTTCACTAACACCTTCGACATTGGCTAGATTTTTACCTCAGCTGACTTGTCAGTCAGCTAAGCTTAAAGGAGGCTCAGTCGTCCGTGACCCGTCCGTCGGTCCGTCCGTCTTCGGTCCTTCCTTCGTCCGTCTACAATCTACATTTTCGACTTCTCAAAAAACAAACAAACAAACAAACAAACAAAATTGGTTGGGATCTACTTTGGGTGGGTTGCTATCACTTTTGTTCAAGTGGTCATGCTCTAGTGATTTTTTTTTTTTTTTTTTTTTTTTTATGATTTTTTTTGGGGGGGGGGGTCTTTTTGGGGACAAATTTCAACAATCTGTCTCCAAAACCATTCACCTTTTGGCTTTGTGATCACACACACACATACAAAAACCACCCCTATGGAATCTTGGTTTTTACTTTGTTCACCAACTGGGGCTGCATTTTTAAAAATCATTCTTTATGAATCTTCTCCAGAACCAACTCTCAGATTAAGCTGAAACTTGTTGTGTATGTTCCTGGTGTAAGGGTCGACCAAAGTTGCTGACTAGGTGGTACTGCTGTGGATTTCTGATTGTTGACAATTTTTTATCAGTTCGGGTGCATATGCGTAAATGAACCTTTCCTATTGATGACTATGTAAGACAATGGGCATTCGATTGCTAATTCACAGTTCAATGACTTTTCTTTAGGTGAACCTTAGAACTACTTCTAAATGTAATATGCACTCAGCTTAAGCTCAACACAAGTCTATTCAGTTGAAACTTTGATTTTGTGAACAAGCTTACGTCAGCTGAGTAAGGGCTGTTCACACAGCCCTCCAGTTTTGGAAACGTGACGGGAATATAACTTGCTGCAATCAATACTTTGCAGCTTTATAAAAACATTTTGCGTTGTACCGATATTAACGTTTATATCGTCACAGAATGGCACGTAACGGAAGGACCAAATAAGAGAAAAGTTGTTTGATAAGTGTACTTTATAACTTGCGGTTTTAAAAATGCAAAAGCTCAAGCGCAATTGCCGGCTTGTGACATTAATTCAAATAAACAAAAGCAAGATTTCAACTTGGAAGAAAATAATGTACGTATGCAGTCTGGCTCCCATTTTCAAAAATGTTATGTTTGGGTACCAAAGCCTTTTTTTGAAAAACACAGGGCTTAGGTTCCCGCTGAGTGGCCAGATCTGACAAAATTTCCTTTCTCCTGACTACGTATAGCTTGGTTTTTAATCCTAACCAAACGCGCAATACATATACACATATATATATATATATATATATATATATATATATATATATATATATATATATATATATATATATATATATATATATATATATATATATATATATATATATATATATATGTATATATATAATTTTAATGTCCTCCTTAACTCCCATTCAGCAGGAAATATAGGTTTATTGTGGCAGTCTGTGCTGAGCAATGCTTCCAAAATATATGCGGAATATTTTAGGCGCTTTTGAGACACCATTTGAAACCGTGAACAGTTTATAGAAATTGCTTTTTTAGAAATAAATAAATTTTGCTTTTTGAATAAAGCTACAAACTTTTCATGTTTATCCACATATAATAAAATGGAAAATATTTCTCACTGAAATTCCTGACTTCTGGCAATTTCCATTTTTACTGACCATTTTTGGAATTTTCCGACCTTTTCCTTATTATAAAAAAAAACTTCACCACTGGGGACCCCGTACCGAGAACCCATACTAATAAAAAGCCCCTGCTTCTATTATATTGGCCAATACATATATCCTCTTCATATGAGCCTAGAGACCGTATTCACTGAAGAGAGGACACTTATATGTACAACAAGTTTGCAATTTTTATTGTATTGCACCATTCAAGAGAGACCACTCCATTTTCAAGACAATTCTGGTGCATTTGGGTAGCTCCATAAAAGGGAGACCGCTGTATTAAATGTAATAAATTATGTGTGTGATATCTTTTTTTTTTCTTTTTTTTTATCTGGCTGCATTTTGTGTTTTTCACAATGCCAGACCAAAACTGCATGTCTTTCAGATATGGAATGGGAAACATGTAAATTTGCAATTTTAATTTAAGGATTTTCACCAAGAGGTCAACATATGGGGTACCCCATCTGGTACCACCACCAACTTATGGTGGAGCAGTTACTTTGTCACAAGCTGATCCTTTAAATTTCCTTTGAATTGGCTGACTAGAATGCTTTGAAGTCCCAGTATGTATCAGTCAGGCAACAAAAATTACAGGAGCACAAGCTTCTTGCCTCCCTGCAGTTTCAACCAGGATAGTTCTCCATGAGAAATAATGAAAGTCTTAGGCCTACTGAGCTTAGTGAAATAACCTAGGATATAGCCATAGGCATAGGCCAAGATGTGTTTGTAATTGACGTGCTTTCTGCCATGTGGTGCCATTATGCGGATTCCAAAGCCCAGATATGTATTCTTTGAAAATTTAGATGGGGCAAAATGCAAACTAGCCAACTGCGAATCCATTTCATGTTTTTTTTTTTAAATGCGTTTTGCTGATGATAAGGCCTAATCCACTCTGGCTAATTCCAAATTTTAGCAGTATTAATAGTTCGATTCTTCATATTCCATTTTCTGGTATTTAAAGACTGTTCCGCCTCGTTCCATATTTTATTAGCAGTTCTAATGAACCTCGTTTGCGCATTTCAGCAATAATTTTCAATAGAGCAACGCAATTTCAAAAGATTTTTGACACTTTTCTTTGAGTATCACTTTATATGCTTAGTGTAGTATTCCGAACTACATTTTCGCATATATCACTAGTCGATCCTATATTTTCAAATTTGCTAATCAATATTCCATATGGTGAGGCCATCAGCATATCCAACTTGACTTTGGAGTCAGCTGAGAATCCCGAATGGATAGATTCTAGGACACTTCTCATTTTAGCTTCCTCAAAATGTGACCAGATAACATTCAATTAAGCCAAGAGCAAAAGACGCACAAGTAATGACACTTTCAGGACCATTTAAAAATTTGGTATCAAATATCATCTTTTACTCACTTGCATGTCATACTATACCAATTTTTGTTATAGAGGTAAGGAAATGAATACCAAACTCTACAATTGCACACTATTCTTTGCAGCCAAGACGAGGAACTCTACAAAGCCTTCATCAACCTCTCCGCCACCGCCGAGAGATATTGGTAAGCATATTTGTCTGCCTTGCGTAGAGTAGATAAAATATAAAGTGATGGTAATGATTTTCATTCGTGGTGAAATGGCTGCAAAAATATTTCGTTAGCGTAAATCATGCAGTATTGTATCATACGTTTGTGGTCGCGAGCACACTGGAAATCTGTCGCTGGAGATGATATCGACAACATAGAAATAAATAGGAGAGAAGGACAGGGTGACACAGACATAGATAGATAGATAGATAGATAGATAGATAGATAGATAGATAGATAGATAGATAGATAGATAGATAGCCAGGCAGACAGACAGACAGATAGATAGATAGATAGATAGATAGATAGATAGATAGATAGATAGATAGATAGATAGATAGATAGATAGATAGATAGATAGATAGATAGATAGATAGATAGATAGATAGATAGATAGATAGAGCGTACGGCAAATTGCCTTCGCATCGGTGAATAGTTACATTATAAAAGGGGCATGTAATGTATTATTTCTCTTGCATATGTATCACAGCACATAACATAGAGAAACCTGTGAAACCCCAATTTCCAATCACAGTCTACAAACTTGCAAACGAAAAAGGCCCTGTGAATTCTTATCCTAAATTTCAGAGGTGAAGTTAGTCGGCGGTCGATCCAAGAGTGAGGGTATTGTGATGGTAAGACGCAAGGATGTGGGCAACGCCTCTTGGGGGACGGTTTGCGATGATCACTGGGATGATAAAGACGCACAGGTCGTCTGTAGACAACTTGGGCATTTAGGTAAGGTATCATGTCCCATTTTATCAAAAACCTTCATCACGTCGAGATCATCAATAATCAGTCAATAATGGTTGAGGGTGTGAGCAAGTTAAGCAACTGCGTGGTTTGAAAGGGCTTAACAAGATTATTAATAGAGCAAAACTGATGTATTTGTGAATGAGACAGCCTACATGTGTCTCTCACAGTGCCACATTCTCTACTGAGTCAACAGCTTTCCTTGGCGCGCTTTGGCCGCAATGCCTCCAAAGCGCGCCAAGGGAAGCTGCAGACTAGGACTGTTGTGTGTTCTCTATCACATCATGCATGCTGGTACTTGAATGAATGGACTTTTCACAAGAACATGAAACTAACATCACTACACTACTCAGTAATTGAGAGAGTTGGTTTCAATTTGTGTGACTTTAGGCGAAGTGGCACTGAAAGAGGTAAATAAGCGAGTAAGTACATACATGTGTGTTATTGAGTGCGTGAGAAAATGAAACTGCACTCAAAACCTAAACATGAGCTGCTGAAAATGAGCAATGAATAAAATAATCAGCTACCCACGAGAATCTGTAAATCAATAAGTGAAATGACTAAGTGGACAAATAAGTAAGTAAAATAAAGTACATCAGTGATACATAAGAAGTTTATTCTAGTATGAAAATGTATACGGATTGCATTCGAAGCAGGTCACTTGCGTTCTGGTTCTGTTGCTTTCCGCAGTAACATGAAAATCGGAAACGTAAATGAGTGTCTGTTTAGCACGCAAACAAATGAATGCATGAATAAATAAATGTATTTATGGCTAACCAAATGTTTGGATGCATGAATTCATGTATTTTGAATGAATGGATTGGTGGATTGAGTAATGAATGGATAACCAGCTTAATGCATAAATGAAAGTTCCACATAAATTACTTCGTCAAACATGAATATTAAGGAAAGGAAGGTTGAATAGACCTGTTCATACCGAGTTGTACCGAACTTTTTCGGACCGTAAGTAATTATGCATTCCATTGTTGGCCTGATTGTCCAATTAGCAAGTAGCCGAGTTGGGCCTACGCCGTCATATGACATGTTATCACAGATGCCACGGCTAACGCTAGCTATTACAGCATGCTGAACAGTGCAAATCTTTTACCTTAAACGTCACATTAGTGGCGAAACGTGCATTTTATAGTTTGCTGACGGTTTGATTTTTCGTTGAATCCAAGTTCATCCTGTGTTTTACAATCTTATCCTTCCACGTGTAATCGGGCCAGCTTGGTCGAGCACAAAATGTAAACAAAGCATGGTGCGCTTCCCGAAGGGAACCGAATAAACCCGAGCCCTATGAACTGGTCTATTGAAAATATGAATTTCGGAGTTATATTGCTTTTTTGTGAGATCTTATGCACCTGTCCATGTTTTTTGTTTTGTTTGTTTTTTTTTTAGCTCAGCTGACTTGTCAGTCAGCTGAGCTTCTCTAATTGTCCTCCGTCCCTCATGTATATATGTATGTATGTATGTGTGTATGTACGTATATATATATATATATATATATATATATATATATATATATATATATATATATATATATATATTCGTACCTGATGTACTGTTAGACTGTCTAGTTGACAGACATGGTCAAATCAATTATTTTGCGAAAATTTCTCTCTCTTATAATATACGTACATGTGTTGTCATTGATGACCAACAAATAACATATTTAACATACAACAAACACATTGTCAAGGATTGCAAGATTGTTATGTGAAAGTACTTTATCAGTATAAAGAAACATCTATTTTTTGTCAATACGTTCGCTAGCTTTCACTTATATTTTGGAAAATATAATGGTCAACTACTTACTTTT